>VXBT01004570.1:378250-394500 GCA_013400235.1 Oriolus oriolus
GGGTGCTGCCGAAGCCCCTCGGTGTCCCCCAGCGTGTCCCGCCCGGCGCACAGTGGCCCCTCAGCCGCCATGTGCCGCCCGGGCTGCGGCGGTGAACGGCACTGGGGGCTGAGTGTGGCTTTTCCCTGAGTTTCCCGACGAAAATTCTTCCTTAGGGTAAAAAAAAAAAAAAAAAAGGAAAAAAAAAAAAAAAGGAAAAAAAAAAAAAAAGGAAAAAAAAAAAAAAAGGAAAAAAAAAAAAAAAGGAAAAAAAAAAAAAAAGGAAAAAAAAAAAAAAAGGAAAAAAAAAAAAAAAGGAAAAAAAAAAAAAAAGAAAGAAAATGTAAAAAAAAAAAGAATTAAAAACCGAAACGAAACCATAAAAATTGAGCGAAAGTGAAACGGCGGTGACGGTCTCCCGCAGCTCGCAGCGAGGTTCGGTCTCCCCGGGGCGGGCAGCCGGCCCCGCCATGGCGGTGAGGGCCCGGGGGAGCCGCGGGGGAATGGAAAAGGAATTGAAGAACAGTTCACTACTAAATATCTTGCTTTTTTCCTCATTCCTCGCGGGGGGATGTCTGGGGCTTTGGGGAAGGTGGGCTTCTCTGTGTCAACCACCATGTTCTTCACGCACGCCGAAAGAATTGATAGCAGCTCTGTGTATCTTCCCACCTTTCCTTTTTTTGTTGTTTTTAAATAATGATGAAAAAGTGTCTGTTTATTTGTTTCAGCTTTTCCTTGGGAATCATGAACACTCGGCAGCAAAGCAAGCTTATCTACTCCTGGTATGGAAAGCCCATGAGTTCAGACAGAAAGCTGAGGACTTCCCAGTACAAGTAAATAACATTTATTTCTGTCTTGTTCAGGGAAACTTAATCAATGAATGTTCCTTTACCTTTCTGACATTGTTTAGGTTAACATGGTGATCAGTAACAATACGAGTAAGGTTTTGAGCATTTTGTTGTGGCACTGTATGTACATAACAAAAGCATTGTCACCAAGCTCTTGAATTATAAATTGTATAATGTATAAGCAAAAGCATTTAACTAAATCTGTGAATAAGTTTTAACTAATTGAACTACATATGAAAGCTTCTCATCAGGGAACTAAGTTGTAAGCATTGCAAGGAGGGGCATAACTAACTGTAAAGTTGACAGGACATCGGGCTTAATGATATGAGAATTAGGAAGAATATGAAATTCTCTTAATCTTCCTGTGTGCATCACTTTCTAGGGGGATCCTTATTACATCAGAAAGCAGCAGAACAGAAACGTGTATACAACTTGGTGACTTTATTTTAGTAGAAGGGGTGAATGCAGATCAGCCTTATGTGGCACAGCTTGTGGATTTATATGAAGATGGTAAGAGAAATAAAAACTTACTGTCTGTCTGAGAAATTTTTAAATGTTTTAAAGTTACCTTTTTATGGGGGTGTAGTTAGCATTAACACTATGTCACTGGCCTAATTTATTAAGAAAATTAAGCTTTGGTAATCACTGCATTTGTATTCACATGCTCCCCCAAATATTTGGGACTGATGGCTTATTTCAGCAAAACTTGGAACATAAATGAAAAGTTTAAGCACATTGTAATTTTTACAGTCTTTTTATGTGATTGTCTAATTTAAAAGCAATGGTCCTTGAGGAAGACAGTGTGAGCTCGTGCTTTATTTAGAGACTGGAGAATCCAAATGGAGCAAGAGCACTGCAGCCCTGAAATGTGCATTTCATTAGACATCAGGCAATTTAATAATAAAGTACAAGGCTGAATAAATGGGACTTGTTCCTTCTGTCCCGTGTAGAAGTGCTTGTTTATACAGAGATAGGTATGAAAAGATAAATCATGGGAGGTAGGTGATACAAAGACTGTCTGAGTCTGAACTGGGGGCTACTCATTGGCTAGATCTGATTTCTTTGAACAGCTTTTGTTCTTTCTGTGCCATCATAATAATGCTTTGAGGGTTTTAAATTTTCTTTACCTTTTTAAAAATATAAATACATATCATTCCAGCTTCTTTATTTATGAATGCACTTTTTTTGTAGCACAACTGAACATTCTTTTCATGCTGGAATGAAACCCATGAAACTTCCTTAAAAACAAGATATTTCATCAGCAATATTCCCTGGTTTGTCAGCCAGTGAAGAAACTGTTTCTGGCTTCTGAAAGTACAATGGCACTACAAATAACGTCCTGAAATTTCTCAGTTCTCCTTTTATGTCGCTGCTTCTAGTTAGCAGGGTTTGAGGAGATCACATCTATGCAAATAAGGAACCTCTTTGTTTGTGATAGGGAACTGGTGGTCTGGAGCTGGTCTCCAGGTATTTTTGTGATTGAGATCCTATGCAGGTGTTACCTTAGCCCTTAAAATTCTCAACTCAGACATTTTCATTTAGATTAGAAAATGGCAATTGCAGTCTCTTATCTGATGCTTTCTCACGTGCATCCAGGGAGGATTTCTACCCTTGCTGGCTTTTCAGCTAAAGTCTGGCACTATTTGTGACACATTAAAATTCTTAATGTTCCCTGACTTTCTCTCCTCGTTGCAGGTGCTCAGCAAAAACGTGCAGTTGTGCAGTGGTTCTGTCGTTTGGATGAGATACCTCAGAACAAACGGAAACTACTTAAAAGAGAGGTTTCTGCCCAGGAGGTGTTTTTCGATCAAGTTCTTGGTTATGACACCGATATAGCTGCAGAGACCATTATTAAAAGCATCATGGTATGTACTGCAACTCTTCTGCACAGAGAGGGAAGAAAGAAACAGCAACATAGTAACTAAGGGTTGCATGAGTTGCAGTAACAAGACCTGTGAATAGAAAATAGGTGAATTTTAAATGAACAGTAAATGTTAATGTATGTGTGTTTTGGTATTTTCTGGTTTTGCAGGTATTACCGCTACATCTGGGTGAGGAGCTGCCTATTATTACATTAAACAAGGAACAAACTTTCTATGTCAAACAGTCTTGGGATGGGAAGTGCTTTAAGGTTTTGTCCCCGGACACATTCTCTAAGCTGAAAGAAGCTAACAAGAAAAGAGGTGTCATCACAAACTCTTCAAAAGCATTTATCCCTTCAGACATCCTTACACCTGTGAAAAAAGAGACTGAGAGTGTTGTTCGGAGTGCCACGAAACCAAAAAACGTTGATATGGAAATAGAATCAAAACATTCTGCTTCCAAGTCCTCCCTTGCTAAGGAGAGGCATTCTCAAAGAGTGGCTAATAATGACATCAAAACCCCAACAGCAAGGAAGAAGCTGGAGTTAAACAGTATGTATATGGCAATATTCTGTCCATTGAGTAGTTCTGAGAGTAATACGGTTTTGTTTTTCCATTTTGGGTAGTTGAAACAATTGTAACATTCAACATCAATATTTTTAGTTTCCTTGTTCAGGCTTTGGGATCAGCCCAAGCCTTGTGGGCACATCAGTTTGTCTCGTCTGTTTTTTCAAGCACTCTACTGCTTATATCCAACTGCTGCTGCAGCAAATGCTTTATTTGTATCTGATAAATCTAAATTAAAAGTGCTTGTTGACTGAAATGCTATCAATCAGCCTAAATTGACCTCAGAATGTCCCACTTTAATTTTCTGACTAATTGTGCACTAAAATGTTGACATTGTGCTGGTTGAATAAGCACATTTGATCCTGTGTAACGTGCAGAATTTTCAGCATGGAACCTGAATAAAGTTGTAAGTGATGGAGATGGGTTAGAAAACTGAAAAATTCTGTGTGTCTTCTGTTTAGTAATTTTTTAGAGGAAATGCCTTCTAGTGATCCAGTTCCTTGTTCCTGGAGGGGAATGCCCATCTGCTTTCATTTAAACAACAGTCACTGAGCCAGACGTACCATGTCTTCTGAAAGTTAACCAAACCAGCCATATTGAAGCCTGACAAACGTTCATTTTGCTTTTCATTTCTAGGTCCTGCAAGATCTAAAGGCAGGATCCTGGGATGTGAAGTTTTGAGTCTTTTGGATGATGACTGTGGTGCCATAGCGCCATTAGAACCGTCAGCCACTAAAAGAAAAGTGACATTTTCAAGTGAAATTTTAGGCTCACCACCAAAGATCCCCTGCAGCAATGATAAGTCCAAGTCAGCATCTGAGACTGCAGAGCACTGTCAGAGATTCAGTGACACAGTACGATTGTCCCCCTACACTAAAGTCAAAGATTTCAGTGAAAAAGACAAGAATCTTCATGGGAAAGATTGCAATCTATCGTAAGTGACAGCATTTTTATCATTCTTTTTGTATGGGATTTCTATTTGTATGAAGCTCTCTTAAAACACATTTATGAAAGACTTCTGGAGAGAAAAGTAGGTGAAGTCTCTGCATGTGCCATGTTTTGCCTGTTGAGAACAAGGAGAGAAGGGGGAGAGCCTCAGCAGTGACAAGTGCACTGTGGTGAAGCTTTAGAAAATGTTACTTGGAGATGAATGAATGATCAGGGAGATCCAAAGCGCAGTTGACTTTCCAGGTGGAAAAGCAGTTTGTGGTTCCAGGAACAGAGAGATGATGTTGGAAATGGGAATGGTGGGGTGGGATGATATGAAAGGAAGTTGAAGCCATAGTGATCATTGTTCTTGCAATGATCGTACCCATCAACATGGAAGAAAATCTGTTTCCCTGCACTCCATAATCAAGGCTCAGATGTGCCCTACTTGTGACAAGTGTTGAGGGATGCTGGACTGTAGAGAGAGGTTTGATTTGCCTTAGGAGAGTCCTCATGAGAATTGTATGTATACTTTTGTGCTACTTTTTGTGTTGAAAAGAAATCAAAACTCAAAAAGCACAACTCTTCAAATATATCTTCACACAGTCTTTAAAAATGGCATTAAGCTGGGGGAGGAGAAGAATGGAACAGACTTTCTTGTGCAAAATGTTGCCAGAAAGCAGTCCTTTTCTTCCTTTCCAAAAGATGTGGATGCAACAATGGAATTTGCACTTCTTTTTTGTCACTTGTAATATAGCGTGAAAATGTTTACCTTTCATTGGTAAGGTAATGGCATTTCAGTAGTATTTATAGATCTAAAAAAACTTCTAGGAACTGCCAACAAATAATAAAAGCATCTGTAATTCATCTCATTTTGTACTTTGAACCAGTAGAAAAGTTGTGTATTAACAGTAAAATGTTTCAGTGGCAGGGATGAAGAAGCACCCAAGAAGACAACCAAGGAATATCAAAACACAAAGAGAAAAATACATTCCAAAGGGCAGATCGAAGAGATGCCCGGAGCAAATAATGTTTTTCTTATCTTTCTCTTAAGAAAAAAAAATAGGCAAAAAACCCCACCTCTTTATCAAATGAAACCACAGCTGTTTTGAGCCCCTGTCCCTTCAGTTTGGCAGTGCAAAATACAGCAAATATTTTGTTTTTCTTGGCTAAGATGTATTGAAGACACAGTGCAAGAGGGGGGAAACTGTGCTGCCAGCATCCATGCCGTAGCCAATCTGTAAATAACAAATAAGAATTCATGCTGGATTGACAGTGGTAACAATTGAGCCTGAAGTTTGAAAGGCCTTCTCTGTGTCTTTGCAAGTGTGATGCAAAGAGAGGGAATACAACCAGCTTTGTGTTCTTTCTTTACAGTTTAGTTGGATATCAGAAACCGAGCAGCCAGAGCCCTGTGCTGACCCCTCGTTCTCTCAGGACATGTGCACAGAAAACAAATGCTCTCATTGCAGAGCAGATCAGGTAAACCCTGCAGCTGTGATCTCCTGTTCAGATTGCTGCTGATAACTTGAAGCCTTGAGAGCTTGTCTGGCTTAATATTAAAATGCAAATGGTTCTAAAAGCACAGCTTAATTGCAGCTTGAGTAAAAACTGGTTTATGTTCAGAAACATAAAGCTGACTCATGGCGTTCTTCAGAAAACTGACTTCCTTTAAACCAATCTGTTAAAAAGCCGTGGAAGATTAGCAGCTGAAGTGGAAAACACGTTGGCTCGCTGATTACAAGAACTACAGAAAAAGCTGAAAGTGTACAAATATTGCTCTGTGATGTGTAGACTTGTATGTATTTTTTTTAAAGCTCAAGTCATTTCTGTTTCTTATAGCATGCTGGACCAGGAAGATTTTCTGTCTGGCTCTGACAGTTCCTTCTCTTCAAGTAGCGAGGAAGAGGAGGATGACGATGTGCCCTGTACACCAGAAAAGAAAACTAAATCCAGCAGAGTATTCAGCACCCCAAAATCTTCAAGGAAGCCTGCAGTTCACACTCCTGAAAAGACACTGAAGAAAACTGTTAAGGTTCCATATACATGAGCTATTTTTATTATTTCTGAGCCAGTTATTTGAATGCTTGATGCCTGTGTACCAGAGTTATATATCTGAACCCCTTAGCTTTCAATGAAGCATTATCTGGATTAATTTAATCTTTGATATGAGTAGGTTATGCAAATGTATAAGTCATTTGCATGTGAATATTGTGACAATATTGATCAGAAAACTGTAGCCTGAACAGGGAGAATACTGGCTTGGATGCTGTTTCTTAAGAACCAGATCATTTTGTAACGCAGCACTTCAGAAAAGGACTAACAACTCAAAAATTCTTCAGACATCTCAAAGGTGTAATTGTCACCACCCCCTTTCCAGCTTCCTTTTTTCTCTTAGGAAGAAAACACCATAAGGCTTCTTTGGTAATTCCCTGTGTAAATACTGGTTCTCAGTTCATCTTGTACTCTGGCATTAGTAATGTTTGGGAGACTCATATCAATGATTTGTTTCCAACAGAAATTGCTGTTTGTAGAAAATCTGCTTGAGGTTGTAATTTCTCTTTGCAGCCTTTACCAGGAACACCCAGAACACCCCGGAATGCAACTCCGGAAATTCCCAGGCGCATCCAGGCAGCCCAAGAACCAGCCAGTGTACTGGAAGAAGCCAGATTAAGGTAACTTGTGCTCAGGAAAATCATCGTTTTTTGCATCAGGTGTGCATAGCAGTAGGCTGTGCTGAAATGGGGAAATGTCATCTTTACCCTGTGGAATAAAATAAGTAAAAATGCTTTGTGTTCTGATACAAGAAGAGCATTTAATAATTTAAAATACAATATTAGATTTACAAATACTAGTAGTATTTACAATACTGCTTTCATGATTTCAAATTATTTTAACCAGTCCATGCTAAGTTCTTCAGAATCAGGTATCTTTATGCTGTGCAACATTAGAAAAACAAAGATCCTCTCTGATTAGCTGTAGATTGTAAGGATACAGTATTTGTCTCTTCTTGGTGTATGAAAAAGCTTTACAGGTATCACTGTAGAGCTTCACAGTGGAAAAAAAAAAGGCATTCAGGACTGACTCTTTCAAACTGTGTTTTAGTTCTCTGTTTCCTATAAACAGTCTCTCCTGTTTTATCCTACCTCTGCACTGATTTACGAATAGTTTGTGAATTAAAACCGATGGATCTTTATTGCTGCATAAATTAAGAGCACATAGCAAGAGACTAGGCTATTTCTTCTGGCATACTTGACATTGATTCTCAGACTTAAAAGTATGTAAGAGAGATTTGAAAAACTCCACACAGGAGGAAGGTGAGAATCTGGCTGTTTGTCTGCATCTGTTCTTCAGGGAGAACTACAATTTTAATTTTCTTTTCTTTTTTAATTCAAAGGCTGCATGTTTCTGCTATCCCAGAATCTCTGCCTTGTCGTGAGGAAGAATTCCAGGATATCTATAATTTTGTGGAAAGCAAACTTATTGATGGCACAGGAGGGTGAGTTTGGCAAGACTGTAACCAAGATCACATCTACCTGCGGCATAACAGCAGTCAGATGATACATTTTTACTTTTATTACTTGTATTTAAAAAGTTACCATCATTTAAATTTCCTCGTTCAATTTTCCTGGTATTTTTCTTCCTTAAGTGGTGTTGTGCATAGAAATAATGTGGGCTTCTTTATTCTACAGATTCAAATTAATAATCAGATTATAACTGGTCAGTTTTAGATGTCTGGAAAACTATTTCTTTTTTAAAAAAAAGGTAAATTACATGTATAAAATATTTTAGGTTGTTAATTGCTTTAGTAATAATAAAAATCCTCACGATCCTCCAGTGTGTTATGTCCCAGCTTGCAAATAAAGTAAGATATAGGGAACTGCCTGAAGTGACAGAGGAGTATTCAAGACTGGTGTCAGAGGTCAGGAATTCCAGCTCCTGAATCCCAAGGGTGTTACCATTTTGCTCAGGCTGCTGAAGAGGTGTTCTCCTTTTGTAGGTGCATGTACATTTCTGGAGTGCCTGGAACAGGTAAAACTGCAACTGTTCATGAAGTAATTCGGTGTCTTCAGCAAGCTGCAGAAAATGATGAACTGCCACCATTCCAGTTTGTGGAGATCAATGGCATGAAGCTGACAGACCCTCACCAAGCCTATGTGCAGATATTAGAGGTAAGTAAAGCCTTTTCAGTGGCTCCTGGATTTGAAAGAAGAGATATTACACTTTGCCATCAGATCATTGATATGTTACAGTATTCAAGGCACTTATCAGTACTTCCAAGTCCCTTCAAGAGACTGTGTGCTTTTGTCTTACAGCAGGTTAGAAAATAATTAACTTAAGGCCTTAGCCAACTTCTTGAATTGTTTTGCTTTCTGCTGCATAAGGGTAATGGTTGAGAAATGCCTGGTTTATTGCACCTGCTCATCTAAAAAAATCTAAACCAGCTTTTTATATTTTCCCATTGTGTAACTTTTTCTGCACATCTGCTTAAACAGCTACTAAGGTGACAACTCTGAAAGTCAGTGTAGCAGTAGAGTAATTACTGGGGGGGTCTTAATGGGTAAAAAAACCCCACTGGTCAGTCATAGTAGTAATTCAGCTAAAGAGGGGCCGTCTCTGTCAACAAAAGTGTATTTCTGATATCCATGACAAACTAGTCTGCAGTATCCATCTGGGACTACTGACTGTGTTTGTGTTGCATGGGTGGGAATTAATCTTCTGAGGACTGGATTAAGATCACCCAGTAGGCATTAGACAGTAACTGCTCAAAAGCTTTCTCAGTCTAGGCTAACTTTAAACCAGTGACCTGGAAATTAAATGGTTTCCTGAAGCATCTGTTCCATTTTAATATAAACTTCTGCTCCATTTATTTAACTTTCACATCATCTTTCTGAGCAGGGAGTGGCATACATCAGTGTTTTAATGTCCCTGTCTTCAGAGTTGGGAGTTAAATTTGCATATTTGCATCCTTTCCTCTAACCAGCTGAGACAGTGTCTTGCCGAGGGCTTTGCTGAGACCAGGCCACTGTGTTTCTTTAGCATAGTGAGAGGCTTCCTGACAATTACCTTATTTCATGGTAGCATGAATGTATTTTAACATCCTTTGTTCCCACCCCATTCAGCATAAAATCTTAAAATGAATAAAGAATAGGCCTTGGGAAGTACAATCTGTTGCCCCCCACGGGTCCTGAACTCTAAGCTAGCCCAGTTAAATATCCTACAGGGGAGTACAAGGTCACATGAGCCACGTACTTCTCCAATTCCTTCTGCCTCAGCGACTATCCAAGAGCCCTGGCTAAGGCCTAGGCTGCTGCTACTCTCCTGACTGCTGCAGATCGAGCTCCAGTTTGCTGATGTTTCTTTGCACAACTGAAGCAAATTCTGGAGCTTCCCTACTGCAGTTAGGAAAGTCCCTCACTGCTGTAGGAAAGTTTAGAGATGGAACAGGGACTGGAAGCCCTGGACAGGTGAAAGAGATAAGGTTAAATACTTAGGTACAGTAAGCATCCAGTTCCATCACAGCAACTGAACTCTGTGGTACATTGGATTCTTTGCTCTAGAGCTGTAGAATCAGGATTCTCTGAGATTCAACTCCTTTCTGTGACTGATTTGGATTGTCCTGACTGAACTGTAAACATCAAACAAGTAGAGATTATACATTAATGTTGTGCTCTGGCTTGTTTAGTAATTATCAAATCTTAGGTTTATAAGAGATTTTAGAACAGAAATACAGTTTTCAAATGCAGTCTCCATTTTGCTTTATTGCTGGACTTCGCACTAGGATGAACAATTGATTCAGCATCTACAGTGTAATTTTGAAATGTGATGCTTTGATTTCTGGTTATCTTTGGACTTGCAAGGGAAGAGGTAAGGTACAGTCAGCTCATCTGTTCTGCCACATAGTTGCAAAAGGTATTGCAGGTATTTTTTTAGCTCACAGTTGAGTAAGTTTAATTATAGATCCTTCTGATGATTCATTAGAATTTTAATAGGAGTCCAAGATTAGTGAAGTCAGGCTATTCTTGTCAGCTGACTTAGGTTTTCAGTAGGTGTGTGCATTCAGAGCTACCCTTGAGATATGCTGGGTTTAGAGCCCTGTAGACTGGGTGGGTTCAGGACTCCTTAATGATTCTAAGACAAATTGCAGAGAATTCTGTAGGCCTTTCTTTTTAGCTATGTCTTGTTTTGTTTCTCTTCTCCTTTATGGACAGTTCTTGGTAGACCAGAGTGTCTTATGAGCTACTTTCTCCTTTTCCTCATCCCCCATGGAAAAACTAATTCAGGTGCTTGGTGTTGATTGTTAGGGAAAGGCAAAATTGAATGGAGTCAAACTTTGTATTTCTAGGGGTTTGGTGTGATTAACCTTCAATACTTGTTCAATCCTTCTGCAGTTCCTGACAGGTCAGAAGGTGACAGCAACCCATGCTGCAGTACTGCTGGCAAAGCTGTTCAGTACACCTGGACCAAAGAGGAAGACCACAGTGCTGATAGTGGATGAGGTGAGACAAAGAATCCTTTGTTTTCTTTCCTCCAAGGATTGTAAGACATGAGTTTTTGGAGGATGGAAAAAGACAAATTATGCATGCTTTGAGTGTATCACATGTGATAACAGGAGCAGACTTAGGAGAGAGGAGGCACAAATAGTTCCTCTTACCTATTTAACTTCAGTTGCCTAAAAAGGCTGAATGTCCTGTTGTCATATTGTTTTCTGCCTTGGATTTCACATTGGTTTTATGTTTGGTTGTTCCAAGACATGGAATAAGTTGTTTGTCAAGTTCTAAATACCAGAGGATTCAACTGTATTTTGTCTGGAAGCTGCTGCTTTTCCAGTGGGAAAACTCACAGAGAAATAAGTCATACCCAATTTTGAAAAACCTTGAATGTGCTATGTTCAGTAATAATCAAATGCACTCTAATTTTTGCTTCAGGTTCTCACTTGGAGAGTCTTTGAATCTTGTTAGATGTGTAGTATTAGTATCACAGTAGAGTTTTAAAACTCCAGCTTTTTAATCACTATTGTGGTTAATACTGTTCCAGCATCCAGCAGGACTGTGCTTTTCCAAAAGGGATTAGAGCCCTAATTCAGCAAATGCAGTCCTATTAGTACATGGATAAAGGAAAGGCAACAGAGACAGCTTGTTCAGAATCACGTGAGAAATCTTCTGTGGCAGAGCTGGTTCTCAAACCCCCATCAGGTATTGTAAATAAGAGGCCATTCTTTTTTCCAGTCTGATTCTTCTGTTTTTATCTCTGCAGCTTGATCTGCTGTGGACCCGCAAACAGAACGTGATGTACAACTTATTTGACTGGCCAACCCAAAAGCACTCCAAGTTAATCATCCTGGCCATTGCCAACACCATGGACCTGCCAGAGAGAATCATGATGAACAGAGTCGCAAGCAGGCTGGTATGTCCTAGCAGTTCTGTTGCTATGCCACAAAATGAGAACAGATTAAATACTGGTAGCAATCAAAAGCAATCCAGGAGAAAAGTAGGATTGGTTATATCAGAAGCTGAACAATGTTTTTTATAATTCCCTCTCCAGAGAGCTGATAATGAACACATAAATCTTAGATAAATCTGTAAGTTCAGGAGCCTGTTTGCTAATCAGATATTATGCTGTGTATGTACACTATGTTCTGTAAGAACGAAATAAGAATATGGATGCCTTTTAAAATATATTAAGATCTGGATAATCAAACACTGTGCTTCATGGTTAAGGTGCTTACTCTAGAGTTCAGAGGAATTCTCTTCTCGTTTCCCTTCCTCTTTCTCCTTTCATTCCAGGCACCTCCTTACTTCTCTGTTTGCCATCATCAGCTGGTAGATTATATAAAGGTATCCAACAAAGAAAATTGGATATGCTCTCCACTTGTCTTGAATACATTTTCCTAGGTCATCTCATCATGGCTCTGAAAAGTGGTTTGAAAAAAACAGTGCTCTGTGTCTCTATCCTGCCATGACTCAAAAACAGCTCCACAGGGTGTGAATTGCTTCCCCCCACCCACTAAACCCACTGCAGATCAGCTGAGTCCATATAGTCATAAGACAGGTTTTGCACAAGAAATTCAAATCCCAGGTCTCCTGTAGGATATGAAAGGCAGTGAACCATCTGTAACATAGATTGTCCTCATCTGAGAGCAGTTCTTATTAGCTTGAGCCAGAAGAGGGTTTAAATTCTTGGCTGATGGCTAACCTGAAGTCAATACACACATATACAGATTTGCTAAAGGAGACATGAATATTTTTTCATAGCTGCTGCTGTTATTGTATTTAAAAAATAATGCGTAGACAGATGTAATCAAAATATTTTTTGTATTGGGGAGCTCTGATTTGTTTAAAAGGTTTTTTAAAGAGAAATTTGAATTGTAATAGCAGCTTCACTTGCTCCTCAGGCCTTTCAGTGGGGAGATCCAACCAGTGGTCCTCATTGAGTCACAAGTTTGTGGATTTGTACATTTATTTCACAAATATGATTGATTAAAGCGTGTCACTTGGAGGGAAGGGATGTGAAAGACTGATTGCTCCTACCAGAGGAAGTAAAAGTAACCACACAGGCCATGCATGAGCAGTTGGGAGTTTTCCACACCACAAATGCTTCTCACTGTGTTGTGTCATTTGTTGTAGGGCCTCACCAGAATGTCCTTTCAGCCCTACACCTACAAACAGTTACAGCAAATTATTTCATCCAGGCTGAAAGGTGTGAAGGCATTTGAAGAGGATGCAGTTCAGCTGGTTTCCAGAAAGGTGAGCACGGAGCAGATAAATGTCTTTCATGTTGCACTGGGGGTGTGGGGACAGCAGGGAGAGTTTTGTAACGGTTGTTGGACTTGGTTCTGTGCTTGTGTTCTGCATTGGAGGCAAGTGGGGCACAATGAGATCATGCATTATTCAGGGTATTTTCTCAGAAGACATTGCTAGAGCAGTGTCCTTGCTTTTTCCACCTACTCTGAGAAGGCAGCAGCATATTCCAAGAGCTGAAGGCATGACAACAAGAGTCGTGATAATGCATGATGATAAGATGTCAACTGTCTCCACTGTTTAGCATAATGTGAGTCATTGGAGAATCCTGAAAAAGATAGCATGCCAGAGGCAGTGGAAAAAGCCATGTTAATTTTCTTTCTCAAGATGTTTAGTGCCTTGTCATAATAGATAGTACCTGTTCTGTTTTCAAGTCGTAATACTCAGTTGTACAAGAAATAATTAATGCATTGGGGATCAGCAGCTTCTCAAACTGAGATATATGGATTGCTAATGTGTTCTATTAGCAACTCTATATTAAAGTAATCATTAAAATTATGTCAAAACATCCTACATCATTGTAGGATTAAAAACGTGCTCATAAATATGTCAGAAATAAATAGAAGCATGTGTTTTGTTGTGAAGGAACCACCTCTCTGTAAGAATGATAGTGATGGTTTTGCAGACTGAATGACTGTAATGTTTTTCTAGTATGAGTTTTCTTCAGAAAATACAGAAATACACCTTGCAATTAGATTTTCTAAAGGGTTGCTCATTCTTGGCCCCAGCTGGGTTGTTCTAGGGCTTTTGTATATTACCAGCACCTACTGGGACAACTAGGCCAGTACTATATCTGGTGAATGTTCATAGCTTTATTAAAACCGTAAAGCACATTTGAGGTTTTAACAAGTATTTAGTTACAGAAATTTCAGACACTTAAAAATTTTCACGCACTTGTAACTGTAAATTGATTATCCTGGATATTTCTTTGAGACCTTCTAAAATTATTAGTGTACTCTTAAAATCAGTATTTTAATGAGTATGGAAAAACTGAGGAGTTTTTTGGTGTTGTAGCCACCCCCCCTTTTTTTTTCCCCTTTGCATGAGCCTGGAGTATGGTAAAGGTCTTCACTAATAATTAAATTGATCTGAAAGCTTTTGGTGTTGAAGTGAATCACTCACCTTTTTTTTTTTTTTAACCTCTGACTTCTGTGGCTATAGAAAAAGTTCTTGAATTTGCGATGACGAGATCAGCATGGGGGTGTGAGAGAGAGGGTTGCTTCTGTTGCTTTTGGTCAATAAAATTTGTTGTTCAGGATCAGGGATTGTAGTAAGGTAGTTCAGAGATGTGTTGCTCTCCCGCTGGGTGCTCAGGATGTTTAAGGTTTGTTTGCCTGTTGATTCTTGCTAAATTCTTTCCCTGACTGGTAGGAAATGTTGTTACAAATCTGTCACGTTCCCTTGCAGGTGGCAGCGCTGTCCGGGGATGCCCGGCGGTGCCTGGATATCTGCAGAAGGGCCACCGAGATCTGCGAGTTTGCCAGGCAGAAGAGAACCCCGGAGATTGTCAGGATGGCCCACGTGACTGAAGCCATAGATGAAATGTTTTCATCACCGTATGTCAATGCAATCAGGTAAAAACATTTCCTTTGCTTTTGTGTCTCTTTCACACCTCTAGTTTTTAAAAATAAAAATGGTGATGCCAGAGTTGCAGGCTGTGATACAGCGGCGAGTTGGGACATAAACTGCCCACCCTGTGTTTAAATATGTAGCTCTCAAGCGATTTCCCTTCCAGACTTCCTCCTGATGTTTCATAGGTTCTGAACTTCACAAATAGGTTTTTGTCTGTTCTGTTTTTTGACTCAGGAATGCTTCGTTGCATGAACAACTCTTTTTGAAAGCAATTTTGGCAGAGTTTCGCAGGGCAGGAGTTGAGGAGGCGACAGTTCAACAGGTATGGGGCTTTTTTATTACTGACACCAGTGATCTGAATCACAAGGTGATTTTTATTTTTTTTGGCCTGCATCTTAAAATATCTCATGCTTCTACCCTAACATGCTTTATAACAGGAAAAATTAAAGAGAAACTGAAATTATCAGGCAACAGTCCAAAGCGGAAAACTGACAGTTGATTCCAACTTGTGCATCCCTGTTTTTCTCCATAGAGGCAGATATGTCACTGGTAACCTTGGTTTTTTCAGGAGACCCATAAAATACTTGGTGCCAGCAGAACTGTGAAGGTTCTGGAATAGTCATGAGTAGTGTGGAAGCTAAATGTTAATACTTGCAGAAATATGTAGTTCTAAACCTTTTTATATAAAATGACAGCATCTGAACAGGCTGGAGCTATTTTATCTCCCTGCCCATGGAGGTGGGGGGAAGGCAGCTTCTCTGTGTCACCTTGGCACACTCAATTGCAGCAGGCAGTAAACATAACCTGTGTCCTTTTCTCTTTTTTACCAGGTCTACCACCACCACGTGGCCTTGTGCAGGATGGAAGGCCTGCAGAGCCCTACGGTGTCAGAAATCATGGCAGTTTGTTCAAGACTTGGTGCCTGCAGGCTCTTGCTGGTAGAGGCCAGCAATAAATATCTGCACATGCGGGTGCGACTGAACCTCAGCCAGGACGATGTCATGTATGCACTCAGGGAAGAATAAAGCAAAAGAGATTTTATTGCTTTTAATATGTATAAATATTTTAAATACCGTCTATTTTTATTAATTGTTGATAAAATGGAAATAGTGAAATGTATTTTTTAAATGCTTTGCTTATTTGTTTGATGTGTTAAAGCACTCTTTTTAATAATAAAGAATTAATTTCAAAGCATTTAAAATATTTCAAACTATTTGTTTTTTAAAGTATTTTTAAGCGCTGGTAACTGGTCCCCTTTTACTTGAGGTGTATGAACTTGGAATGGATTATTTGAAATTGATTGCTTGCATCAGTATTTTTTGTTGTTAAGACTCATGGAGTCTAGCATACTGTAGATTTTCCTCAGTGACTTTTATACTTAACGAAAGGCTTTGTTAAAACGTGCTTCAACTTTCCCTACTAACGTAATTACAGAACTTCCAGTTTGCAATCCAGGCTCAATGATGGAATGGAGGAGACTGTGAAAACACCGCAAGAACTGTGCCATTCAATTACCCAACTCTTTTTTTCTGGCCGATTACCATCAAGGACTGCCTCTGAGCAGCCGCCCCCGGTGCCGCGGGTGCGTGCGGGGGACAGCTCGGACACGAACCGGGGGCCGTGGCTCCGGGCCGGGCCCGCCCCTCCGCGCAGCCGCGCTGCCGCCGGGGCCGCGGGCGGGCCCTCCCCGAGCC
>VXBT01004570.1:394604-479050 GCA_013400235.1 Oriolus oriolus
GCTGCCCTCACGGCGGGGGTGCCCTGTGAGGGGGTGCCGGGGGAAGCTGCAGGGTCGCGCCTCCTGCCTCCGTCCGGCGGTCCTTGCCTTGGGACAGGCAGGGTACTGACTTTAAGTTCCGTGTGCTCTCAGTCCCTTAGAGACACAGCCCTCTGAAATTCATGAACCAACATGCTTGGCAGAAGACCTAAAAAGAGCCCTCAGGCAAAGGGCCAGGGAGCTGCAGTTGCAAAGCAGGTAAGGAGGGCAAAGGGCCAGGGAGATGTGGTTGCGGAGCAGGCAGGGAAACCTCCTACTCCCACTGCTCGTCAGGACAGTCTCCTTCAGACCTCTTGCTGCTGTTTTCCTGTAGAATATCCCATGTATTAATAACGCTGCAGGATCATGGAAAAATTTAGATTGTGTAGTGCTTGTTTTCCTTCTCCTTTAATGCATTCTTCTGCAAGTAAATATCTGATAGGCAGCTGTGGAGGTCTTGCAGGAAAGGCAGAGTGTTGTAATGCTGTAATCTTTGCATGAGACCTCATGAGTCATGCTGACAGTATTTTCTTAGCCCAGCTATGTTGAGATTTAATAATAACACTAGTAACTCTGTGGAGGTTTTCCTTACATCTCTAAGAAGACAGAAATAAGAACAGCAGAATATCAAGTAACAAATTAAGGCACATACATGGAAGAATATTAGGGTGCTAAAAAAGAGAGTTAATTTTAATTTCCCTTTGTATAGTCATTTTTACATGTAACAGATAGACTGATAAGCCTATGCCCCTTTTCTGTAGCTAAAAGTGAGTTTAGATGTATCTCTGTGCTGGAGTTTTTTTTCCATACTTATTTACCTTTGGATGTAGTTTCAGAAGTCTTGTGGAGAGAAACATGATTTAGTCATGGTTGGCAGGTGTAGGAAGTTAGGCAACAGTGTCAAAATTAGAAATACAGTCAAGGCAAAATTCTGGGTAGAAAACTGACAGAAAAACAGAGGTAGAGGTAGTTAGAGGTAAGGAATATGTTAGAACCAGAATGGAATTTCAGAAACCTTTGAAGGTAGAATAGAGTCAAGTAACAGGTGAAGTAACTGGTAAGAATATAGAGAAATGTAGAAAGGGATTGAAATAGGATATTAGATTAGAGAAAATAGAAAATATGTTCTCCTTTGGTGATTTCTTAGGAACCAGTATTTTCATACTGAAGGCAGAATGCTGTAGTTAGTGATCCATCATGTCACCATGGCTCCCGTGTGAAAGTTTGTGTTTCTCAGTGGGAGAGATAGTGTATAACTTAGTTCATTTGAGCAAGGGAGAAGATAAAAGGTGAAAATATCTTTTCTCCTTCCAGGAAAAAAAAAAGAAACCTCACTCTGAAAAGATAGAGAGTAAATAAGGATCTGATTTATGTATTTTACTGATTTCTAATTCAATACAGTTAATTATTCAGCCTGTCTTACAGCATGGATGACTGTTTCTTGAAACAAATGGCCTGTTCACTTTCAAATTAATTTAATTTAAATTTTTTTTTTGTTATGTAGTGTATCAGCTGCAAGTTTTTACAACGTATTTTTTCTGTTATATTTAACATTTCTTCAGTACTACTAATTTCACTGAAGATGTGCTTTATTGATTGGGTTGGGACTTGGAGCTAGAACTGCTGGATTCTGTTCTTGACTTCATTGGTTGCTGCAGTTGCTTCACTGTCCACACTTGCAGTGTGGTAGTGAACACATCCTGTGTGCTCCTGATCTGTTCTGCACGTTGATGGAAGGTCTATGTGTGTTCTTGGTTCTTTAGATCACCATTATAAATATTTCCTATTTAAATGTTGTCCTGACTTTCCTTCTGTTCTAGCCAAGTCTGCAAATGCTTTAGTTTTGCTTTACACCTGGGAGATGGCTAAGGCAGAGGGTGGCTGACTGATCTGCCCAGTGCCTTATGGAATGTCAAGGGCAGGATCAGGGTTAAGAAACTAAGAGCTGCTGATTTTGAATGCTGTTGCTGATCCTTGGAACCAGTGTTTCTCAGCTATATGTTTCACATTCTCCTTTGGGATTATAAAATGGTCCAAAGAGAGACTCACAAAATTTCGGGGTAGTAGCCACCAGCACCTCAATTCCTACTGTGTTAAAAAAAAAAAATTATTACTCACATGAATTTATAAACTGACAGGCAGCTTCTTGTAGCACTTCACATCCTTGAGACAGAAGGAGATTGCCAACCCTCAGAATAATGGCAGCTGATGTTTTTTCCCTATGCTGGAGAGAAGCTGAAGTGCTGCCTCCTTGGCCACTTGGTCAGGGATCCTTGTGAGGATCAATAAGTCACCAGGGGCTTGTGCTTTGGAAAAGTCTGAGGAAAGCTCCATGTACCTCATAGGATGAATCAAATTCTGTTCATTCATGTTTATAAAAAATCTTAGCATTCTTAAGATGATTTTCTTTTTTTCTGGAGCAGTTAGTATCTTAACCAGAAACACAAAAACTGTGATAAAATGGCATTTTAAAAGAATACCCTTTAGACTAAGACCCCAGAGATTTCTTTGATGTACTTTGGAATGTTTTGCCACAAAAGTGTGATAACCCCTACTATCATATTCTGATTACTGTTATTAATACTGTTCCCTGAGATGTTATCACTTAGCTGATGATCTGTGCCAGCCAGTTTGATGGTTTTCTCCAGTGCAGTGTGGGCATTGCTGGGTTTTAATTGGTGGGCTGTGTGTGTGCTTTCTATGTGATTTAGAAACTGATGTAAGAAGAAGACAGAACAGTTCTGTGTGTATAAATGTAGCTTCTTCACGAGATAAGGGTGAAGTCTCTGCAGAGTGCACGTGTCAGACCTGTTGTGTGTGAACGATGAGTGAATGTTCTTTAGCTTAGCTGTTACAGGCACTGCCCTGAACTTCCCTGATGCTATCTGCTCCGTGAGGCTCAGTAAAACAAACGTTTTATTTTACCTTGTTATGTCAGACTGTTAAATAGGATTGATTTTAAGAAATTGTTTGTGTAGAGTTTTAAAGGGAATATTTGTGGGATATTCAGATTTGTGTGCCTTACACCAGTTATGGGTGCCTGCTATGCATTGTTTTGGTGATAGAAGTGGTATGATAGAGGGCTGTAAAAAAAAAAAAAAAAGAACAGAATTCAGAATGCATGAAAATGTCTAAATAATCCTTGCAGTGTGATGTTTTTGAGTGTCATCTTTGTTCTGACTGTAGGGTTTTTTATTATTCTTTATTGTTATTTTCCCTTGGCTCCAGCTGGGGCTGTTTGTGGATTTCAATCCTGAAGAGATGCTGCTGGGTGCAGAGGAAGGTGAGGATGATGGGGACCTTGAAGCAGAGCTTGCTGCTATCACAGGAGCAAAAGTGAGAGAAGGAAAACCAAAACCAAAGGTGAAAAGTAAGTTGAAGTGTCTGAATTTTATTTACCTTTAATAAATTCATCTAAATTTACTATTTATCTAAACAATCTTTAAATTTATCTAATTTTTTTATCTCTCATAGAAGCTGAATTTGCAACTGCTCTTTCCTTTGAAAGATTTAATTTGTTACTCCA
Source organism: Oriolus oriolus (assembly GCA_013400235.1). Lineage (NCBI taxonomy): Eukaryota > Metazoa > Chordata > Aves > Passeriformes > Corvidae > Oriolus > Oriolus oriolus. The sequence continues at coordinate 398,149 of VXBT01004570.1, forward strand.
CAAAAAATATAAAAGTTTTTTTTGTTCATGCTCTTGTAGACATAGGAAAAAGATCTCTGGTGGCTGGCCCATTTAATGACTAAATTAAGACATGCTTTTTTAGTATATGAAGTCATAAAAAGGTGTAGTAGGCGCTAGATGATTTCAGAAGGGAAATTGTGTTTCTTGTGGAGGGTGGGTTCTTTGTCATGTGGTTGTTCTTCTGTTTTTGTTTGAAGAATGAATTTACATAATAAGCATTATATTTTTAGTTACTTGGAGTCTGCAACCAAAATTGAATCCCTTTTTCATAGGGAAATACTGATGCAATTACTTGGAGAATCTTGTAGCTTATGTTATGCAGGTTAGAGTGTCTCCTGGAATGGATTATTACCATTCTTAATACTTTAAACATCTGTTAATTTTGTCTGGTAGTGCTTGCATGCAGCTCTGCAGTGTTTTACAGGATTGCTGTAATGTACCCTAAAACAAGGCTGCTGCTGAGAGGGACACTCGAGTGAGCGTGCTCTGCCTCTGAGCATGTCCGTGTTTGTGGAGCTGCAGGGTGAGCTGGTTCAGGAACTCATCTGCAAAAATAAACCTGTGTTGTTGTGGCAGGTTCTCAGCTGAACCAGGTTTGCTCCCTGCCTGTCTGAGAGCTGCTGTGGCTTCGAGAAGGGGGTGGCAGCCAGTGGATGAGGTGGGACAAGGGAAATGGAACCTACATTTGATTACAAGTGTGTGAACAGGTGCAGGAAGGAAGGGTTTGTGCACCTACAGCCTTACTTGCAGGTCTGCAGTAATTTCCCTGCAATATTTGAAGGGGATTCACCCAGAGCAGCAAGGAAATGAAGAATTCTGAGATGTTTAGGCAAAGTGACTCTATAAAACTGTAGCTGATAATAGGCAGAGGACATATTTGTATCTGAAACTAAATTCTAAATAATTTCCACTCTGCAAATTTCAAAATTTTGGTAAACTTTTAAGGCTAATAAGCATAATTGTGCAAATAAGCACATTAGCAGAACTTCTGCCATTGGACATAGGTTACTTGTGGCTAAAACGTGCAGGATAATGTTTTTAGGCTGAATCTGGGTGTCAGGAGCTCTTGAACTGTTGTCAGCTTTTTGAGTGCTGACTTCTCTCTCACCCTCATCATGTCACTTACTTTGTTGTTTCAGTCTTTTTATTCATAAGAGAAAAATGAAACTTCAGACGGTGCAAAATTAACACTTACTATGGCTGACATTTACTGTGCCTTCTAAATGTGTGGTTAAAAAAGGATTTTCCAAAGTAATGTGCAGCTATTTTCCTGTTGGAATTGGAAGTGTATAGGTTAGAAGCTCATGGAGGATGAGCAGCTGGGACTCCTGAGACCTGGTCCAGTGCAGTGGTGGCGGCAGGATGCTGGCCACTGCCTGGGAAGGAGGAGGTACAGTAAGGACAGGGGAGAAACAGGTCCTGTGTGGGGAAGGACAGAAAAAAAGCATCCAGTACAACTCATGTGCTTGGTTCTTGGCTGAGCACAAGGTGCAGTAATTCCCTCCTGGCTTACATCCTGGAGCTCTGATTGGGTGTGGGGGAATGGGCTCCTCCTCCAGCAAAAGCTGCACTGTTGGAATATCTTAAGCCCAGAGATCCCTGCTCTCTCTGATAAGTGCCAGCTGGGCAGCCACTCACGTGTTTGCTGCACTGGATTAGAGCTGAAAAAGCATCTGAGGAGGCTTGATTAGATTTTTTGCCTCTGCTGGGGTTTTCTGCACAGCCAGTTGCCTTTGGATAGGGCCTGCAGTCCCAAGTTGCAGAGTTTTGCTAAGGGTCAAATCTATGAGCAACGTGTTTGATACAAGTACTGAAGCCGTGATGGGGTAAATTAGATTATTTGAACAGAAACAACTTTGTACTTGGGTTAATTTTCAGCTGATTCAGCAAATGCAGAGAGTGAATGGGACCTGTTTGAATTGACTGTAAAGCTCTGTCCTGGAGATCTGTATTTTCTGCAGCTTTTACTGCCACTGGTGAGTCACAGTCATGTGTCTGCATAGGGAAGTATCAGAGGCATTTACGTGGACAGTTGGGATTTGTGGGCAAACAACCTCACCTTGCAGAGCATGTGGAGGAAGTTGATAGCTTGAGAAGATGTGGTTGGCACAGGATCAAGCATAGATGAGAACTCAGCAATGAAGAGTTAAGTAGAGTTTTCAGGATGAAGACCAGAAGCAAAATTGCAAAATGAAGGAGCCAAGAAAAATTTAGAAAAGGCTGAATCTCATCATCACGAGACAGCAGTGCAGAAAATGTGCAAATGTGTTACTGCCTGCCTTGACTGTCACTCGCAGAAACACCAGTGCTGCTCTTCCTGGATGCTCACTTCCCAATCTTTGCCCTTTATCCATCAGTATGCTCCCAGTTACCTATGACACAGTGCAGTAAAGGGGACACAAGACAGGAAGGCACTGCTCCCTTTCAGCTGGTAGCAGCTCCTCTAGGATTTATACCCAGTGACTGCATAACTGTTCCTTAGGGTTTATGGCTCCTTGGGATTTCCTTTTACAGCTCCTCTGCCCATGGATCATATTGAAAAGATGGCTGCAGAGTGTATGAAGGACCTGAATGAAGATGAGGAGGAAAGTGCAGATGATGAAGACTTGGAGAAAGATACAGACCTGTTGGTATGCATAACTGTTAGCAAAAAGTTTATGTATTTTTTGTAATTTTTTTTTAACAGAACTGCATTTAGCAAAAAAGTCTGTTAATGGTGAGAAGCTAAAATATTGCAAAAGCATTCCATTAGGCACAAATCTTTGCAGGATCCATCCCCCTGCACACTGGAGTAAGAGAGTTTCCTGATGTTTGTGTGTGTGAGGGTCTTAGAGAATTGAGGGAAGAGCAGGAATCCCATTCCATGTCAGCTGGTGAAAGACAGCCAGGGACAGTCTCCTTAAAGTGATGTCTGCCACCATTTTGCTACTGCTTCAAGTAGTGCTTGGCCTGAGAGAACACCTCAGGAAAGTCTTTGTTTCAGCGAGTGATCTAACTGGCAGGGTTTAGGGAAGGAGTGTTAAACAGTGATTTTGACTGCCATTGCTAGTAGAGGCTTTTTGGAAATATCAAATTTAGGTTTGCATAGTCTTTGTAAAAGTACTTTTCTGAACTTCTCCAGCTTCAGATCTCCAACCACAAATCTGTGTGGTGATCCTGGGGCTGCAGTGTGGCTTTTCAGGGGTATCTGGAAGCAAGTTTCATTTAAAAATAAAAAATAAAATTAAATTTTGAAAGGATTGGAATAGAAGATCTTCAGACTCTTCACTTGGTTTCCTGATCCATCCAGAGCTTTTGAAACTTGAGACTTGATTTTATGTTTGTCTTTTGAGGACAGAGAAAATTTTGAGGAAAAGCCTTGTGTTGGCTTTTACTTTTACTTTAGGCAGAGTTACAAGAAGTTCTGGGGGAGGAAGGTGAGACACAAAGCTGTGAGGATGAAATGACAGCGACACAGCCATCCCCAGCTGAACCAGAAGATGAACTACTTGAACTGCAATCACAGGTAGGAATGAACTTCATGTTTCTGACAGTTTTGCTGAATCACTGTTGTCACGTGTCTTGTATGAGGGTCATTAACAAGAATCTAGGGAGATCTTGTCTTCCAAAGAAGGAAAAACTACACTATTGCTGTTTTCTCTGGGGAAAACAGTGCTGTATTGATGCAGGTGATTCTTTTGCTTTGTTCCAAGGATGAATTTTGATGTTAGCACAGAATTGAAGAGGTAAACAATTGGAGTCAAACATGTCTTGTCCCTCATTATACGTAGGACCACGCAGACTGCAGTTCAAGCTTCCAGAGTTCGTATCTTCCCCCTAAGAGTATTGAGCAGTGTGCTGAAATTGTGAGACATGTTAAAACTCAGCATCTCTGACATACTTTTGGATTTTTTCTTGGTAGCATTATCTGTCTCAGCCTAATTTGTCAGTCTTCATGCAGGCAAATGCTTTATTCCGTCACTGTATGTTTCTGTTGTGTGCCACAGATGCCTTTGCCCTTGTCCACTGGGCCCATTAGAGGGTTTCTGTAGAGATAATGGCAGTAATTACATCAGGAGCCATCTGCAGGGTCTCTGTGGCTGTAGAGAGTTTGTAAGTAGCTACTCATGACTTTACTTAGGCTGCCTTTGTCACTGCACTAATTCCAGGCTGTAGCAGGAGGAAAAAGAGCTTTTGTAAAACCAGGCTGAAGCCCAGAAGGGAGCAAACTAGCATGTTTTAAAAATAAGAAAAGAATAAGTCAAGATTTGTGCCAAAATACCTCTTCACACCCTCTGTTGTGTGGGGTTTGAGAGACTTTACTGTTCTCCTCACCTACTCTCCAACCACATGGCTCCAATTACCCTGTGAGTGAGAGTTTCCCAAGTCTCTCCACCCATTCTTTTCTGTGAGGCTTTTGAGAGAGCCCAGAGGTGGATCCATGGGCTGTTTGCACAGCACAAACGCTGCTCTGTTTTAGGGGCTGTTCCTTCCCTGCACTCTCAATTCACGGCAGTGTGTGTGTAGAAGAGGAGTGTTTGTTTTTCAGTGCGGTGGGAAAACTCGTCTAGTTGGATGAAATAAATTTTCTTGATTTGTTTTATTGTTTTTTCTGAGACCTCCTCACTTCCTGCTGTTACCAGTGAGCTACAACAGACACTTGAGGGGAGAATTGCTGACTACAGGACAGCGATTTCTAACGCGAAGGAGTCTGGGGAAAGTGCCAAAATACGGCGATATGAGAGAGGCCTAAAGGTGAGTTGGGATCTCAGGATGTGAGGAGGAGGCAAAGTCAGCTCTCTGAAGTGTGGTCTTCCCAGGTGTGTGAGTTTGTTGACAGGGGACTGAAATCTTTTTGTGCTGCCTGGTGTTACTTTCAAAAAAAAATTAGTTGTTACTGGTTACCCACCTCATACCGCAAACACACAGATAAAGTGTAGCTTCAGCTGCTGTTTGTGCATCAGCTTTGTTTCTGTTGAATGTGGCAGGTGGTAGCTGGAGGCAGGGTTTGTGGTACATGCTGAAGTTAAATCCACTTGCCTGAATCTGAGTTTGACCTGTGGTGACTGCTCAGTGTTGTCTTAAAGCAAAGTTTAGGAGCATTCCTAGCACATACACCTTGCAGTTCATAACTGATGCCTTCCCTTAGGTACTAGCCTTCCACTCACTTCTGTCAGACAAAGGAAGGTGGCTTTTCCCTGAGTGTGTTGGCTGTGCTTGAAAAGGAATAGAGCAGGATTTTTGATTAAGGCAATTAGGAACTGCAACAAAGAGTAGTCTCTCCAGCCTCTTGTGGTTCCAGGCAGGTGGCGTGCTTGCAGGGAGCTGCAGTGCTTGTTTACTGCTGGGCAGGGCCTTTCTCTCCCCGTTGCTTTCAGCAGCTCTCCTGCATCACCTCAGGCAGCAGCAAAGCTGTGCAGCTCAGGGCTGTGCTCTGGGGGAGGATGTAATGGCTCCCTGGGTACCAGGTGTCTTGGGGTACAAAGGGAACAGTTGAGGCCAAACTCGGGGGAGGAAGAGCACAAGAAAGATGTCTGTGTGTGTGTCCACTGCCTGCCAGCTCTGCCAGGAATGTACACGAAACCACCTGGCCTTTCTGAGAGCCAGAGGGATGGGCAAACCAGCTATTCCATCCAGTAATGAGCTTAGTGCACTGTGCCACTTCCTTTATTTTTCAGGGGAGGGAGTTTCCCTGTGCCTAAGCAGTGTAACTAAGGGTAATAGACCAGATCTCACTTCACAGCTCACAGCTGCTTAATTAGCAAAATGACATGTCAACAAATGGCGTAGAGTTCTCTCTTGTGTGTAGTTCTTGGAACTGTGAACTTTAAGCTCAGTGTTTAATTCCACTTGCAGTCAGAATGTCACCCCCACATGGAGAAGAGGGAGCTGCCTGTGGGTTGCTGGTCTGAGTCCTAATCTCACTTGCAGTCAATTCAAAGTATCTCTGCCACTGTTACTTAATAGGTCAAACAATGCCATGGTTAAAAAACAATAGCAGTGATTCTGGCACTGATGAGACTTTGTTGTTGTTGTCTTTCTGTGCTTCCATTTCAGTTTCTGTGGAAGATGAAGGAAGTAAAACTTTTGTTTTGGCTTGAAGTGCATGGTGGTCTTTTGTCTGAACCTCAAATTAAATTTAAAAAATAAAAATACTGAGGAAGGTAATATTTGGGGTGGAGGAGGGGTTTTTAAAAAATGAGCAGCAGGTAACCTGAGATAGAGATGGTGAGAGCTTTTTTACCACAGGTGGTGAGGTGAAGCTCCATTTCCTTTGCTAGTACTTAATAGCTTTTCTCATTGCATTAAATAGGTTTGCAGACCCGTTCCTTCCCTAGACCCCTGTAGGCAATTACATTTCTGAGTAGTGTGTTTTGCTGTATTTTAAAGATGCACAAAATCCATCTACAGTTGGTATAAATGGCTTCCTTGGTGACTTTTTGTGACAAAGCTGAGTGGATCACATCAGCTGTCCAATAATTCTGGATGCTGAGGTACCTGCAGTTACCTGGTTTGGGTAACAAGGCCTTTGCACTGTGTTGCTCTGGGAACTGGACACCTTCCACTGGCACAGAAGTTGGCCTTGCAGAAAAACAGGGAGCTGAAGGGTAGCAGTCTGTGGTGGTGTGTGTGACAGATGCTGTCATGTATAAGGGGATGAATTTGTCTTTTAATGACTTTATGCTAGTACTATGTTTGATGAAAATGCCTCTTGACTCTGTTGTTCCTTCTGTGTCAGACACTGGAAACCATGCTGGCTGCAGTGAAGAAAGGCAAAAAAATCAATGAGGAAGAAATGCCACCTCCTGTTGCAACAGGAAAGAGTTCTTCTTACGTACCTCAGGCCACGGGAGTGGAGCTAGAGAATTCAGGAGATTCACCAGAGAATAAAGCTGAGTCTGCTGCAGATGATGAGCAGAAGGCCTCTCCTGAGGCAGTGGAGCATTTGGAATCAGAGTCTCTACAAGGTCGTGCTGCTACTAATCCTACTGTGGAAGCAGGTATAGTGATCTGAGAGGAGAAGCAGTTGCAACCCTGTTTTAATGCTGCATCTCCCCTGATGTTTGTGTTGGGTAGCAAAGCGCTGCTTGTGTTGGAACTTTGCTGCTGAACGTCTCAGAGTTGTCCATGGAATGCTGAGTTTCTGGCAGTGGAATCAGTTATTGTTTTAGAGCTCTTCTGTGCACTGGATCAGTATCCTTAACTTTTCCTATGCCTTAGTTTCTCCTTCATTATTTGACATGCAGAATTCCAGCCTTTAAAGAGTTTTGAGATACTGATTCAAAGACCTAATATTTTTCCTTAAAATTGGGAAAAGTGGAATTGTTATGTTAGGTAGGACTTCTGGAGACTGAAGGAAAGAGGATATTTGTAAGATGGCTGTTGTGACTTAGAGCAAAAGGGGACAAATGTGGGTTTGCATAGATGAATGTAGCAAGGGATGCAAATCTTGTATGCTCTGTGTGAATCTCAGCATTGTTTCATTCTCCCAGATCCCCAGCACAGCAGCACACGAGCAATCCTACTTATGAGGCAGAAGGAGTATAAATTAGCAGCTCTGAAAGCCAAGCAGCGAGGGGACCTGGAGAAAGCAAAGGAATACATGAAGGCGGGCAAGGTATGCACTCCAGAAATCCTGAATGCTGAACCTACCCTGTGCTGTACCTACATGCATTAAATATTAGATGCTTATTGTGGCAGCTGGCAGGTCTTGGACAGACCAGAATAAACCTTTTGTTTTTTCTGTGTTAGAAATTTAATGTGGTGTTGGAAGCTTTGGACAGCGGGCAGCCAATAGACCTCGAGAATATGCCTCCATCTCCTCAGGGTAAGGCTTGTCTTAAGGAAACCTTTCCAGAAGTCTGTCTATGCTGTAATGGAATGATTCTGCATTTGATTGCAAAACTATTAAAAGAATTGGAGATCGTGTGGGACTGAGGATCACTGCATGTTCACAGTCTAATCAAGACCAATGAAGAGAAATGAGTTATCATTACTTATATTGAAGTTACTCTCTGTGAATTGCAAGTTCAAACAAGTATTGATGCCTGATATTCCTGGTTTTATAAGTGCAGGTAATAGCAGCCAGTATTTGACAGTGGAAGGGAAAAAAGGATAATGGCACATTTTTAAAATTTACTGTAATATTTGTGCTTCAGCTAAAGTTCATAACATTCAGATTAACAAACAGATTGCAGTGCACTAAAGTCTAACTTTTAAAGCATGTTATCAATGTTGAAGATACCTCAGTCCCGGTAAGAGAGAGTTTGGTTTTTATTTAAGTAGATGCAGTATCCCCACCAATAATTTATACTTAGTCTGTGCAGCTTAGTGTTTTAAACAACTTAATTTAGTAGATTATTTTATCTAAGAAACTAAATGACAGATTATTTCAGTAAATCATAAGATTCATGACTCAAATTACTGATCACTAAATGGCATTGCAGAGAAACTTCTGTCAGGGCATAACCTTGCCTTACAAAGTGCAAGATTTTTGCAGCAAATAAAATTGTCGTTTTCTGAAATACCCAGTGTTGCACAATGCCAGAAACTGGAGTTTCTGAATAGGTGATAAGAGTTTCTTCCCTTTTCCAGCACAACTTTTGTTACTAGAATATTTTAGTCGATTAGCAGACTTATTCACTCTTCCCATCTGCCAAGATACCAAGTTATATTTTTGGGGAGAGAATTCTTAGAATACTTGAACTACTTTGACTTTTTTTTTCCCCCTCAAGCAGCCCTAACCGAAATTAAGTCAGCATTTGAGATTTTCTCTTACAAAGCATGTTCTGTGGATAATGGGAACCTTAGACTTAGCTAGCCATGGAGATACTGTTTGGAAGCCAAAAAGCTTCCAGGAAGATGATGCCATCAAATTGATGGTTTTCTGAGTGACATGCTGTGTATGGAACATGCTGTGAAACTTCCTGCTTTCCCTGCTTTGCAGACCTTGAAAGCTTAGGACGTGTACAAGACGCATCCAAGCAAAAAGTACCACCTCGGGTGGGAAGTTCCCAGGATCTTGCAACACCTGAACCTCAGACCCAAGAAGCTTCAGGTAGGACTTTTGCATTTCTCTAATAAGCCATGAAAATAGCACAGCTGGGAAGCACTTTAAGGTCTGAACTCTCCCACTGAACTGCAGCAGGACTGAGTAAACCTAGCTAATGTTCCTGAGTATTGTCTGCTGCTGATCCAATCTACTTTTGTTATGGGTCAGTGGTGGAAGTAAAAGTTAATAAACTTTCTTTAGAACAGCAGTGTTCATAGTGAAGCTTTCCAGTGATGTTCTCTGAAGAAGGTGAGGAAAAAGGCAGCCTATGTGTTTTGAAATGCTGATGATGTGACATTTCATTGTGTGTCTGCTTTGCAGAGTCCCCGCAGCAGCCCAAGACGGTGCTGGAAGCGCTGCAGCAGCGGCTGGAGAAGTACAGGGCAGCAGCAGCTCAGGCTAAAGCCAGCGGGGACGATCGGAAAGGCAGGATGCACGACAGGATCGCCAAGGTAAAACTGAAGTGTGGCTCTTTGCATCCAGCATAGCTATTTGAATTAGTCCTCTTGCTGAAGACTTTTTCAAGGCTGAAGTAATTTGTGTATTGTCTGTCTGTTTGAAAAGAGGTCCAGTGGGGAAGCTGGAAAGCATTTGGGGGAAGACATAGAGACAATGCACACATTGTAGTAAAGTACTGAGTCTTGTACAGTGTTTATGCCGGTTAAATACAGATGATTGCTAATTCATAGTTGGCTCTGTTTTATGTCTTACTGAGTGCCTTTGATTGCAGCAATACCAGGATGCCATAAGAGCCCATAAGGCAGGGAGAAAAGTGAATTTTTCTGAGCTACCTGTTCCTCCTGGTAAGTGTGAACGTAAAACGTCCTAATACCCAAACTTCTGTGTACCTGCTAGGCTCTGAAGGGGCTGTGCAGATACTGCCTCCTCATCCTGTGGAACAGTTCTTCCTTTTTGTCAGTGAGTGGCTGGCCTTGCTGTTTGATGGTATTGTGAAACTTTTCATTAATATGCTCTCAAACACTGACTCTAGTGAGTATTCCTGCATATTGACTGCCTGTTTGACAGTGTAGGAACTTAAAACTGGCACTATTTGAGAAGTTAAACAACTTAACCATGAGCAGGTGCTAAAAATGTTACCTGTCTATCCTCTGTGCCAGCTCTCTTAGAGGAAAGACTAAACTTGGGTTATATTGGCTTCTCAGCTTTGCTGGAAAGTTTTTAAAAGTGAAAAAAAATTCCTGATGTGCCGCATTCTGTTGATTCCTATCAGGAGCCTCAGAACTTGATATCTAATGAATATCTTTTTGAAATACCTTGTAACATCAAATCAGTATTGCAGCTCTCCGGGCTGGTAAAAGTCTGCAGAGATGAAGCAAATCATGCCTGTGGTCACACTGAGACAGTGACAGAGGCAGCAGCTGAGCCTGTTTCTTGAAACACTGTGTTCTGTTTATCTTCTTTAGAACATGGAGTGCTGTGTCCGGAAAAGTTTGGGCAAGGTTCTCTGTGAATGCTCTGCCTCTCATTTGCATGATACCATTTCTCCCCTAGGAAATGTCTTTCCTTTTATCTTGGGCCTGCTGTGTTCTTCTGAAGGATACACTCAGCACTGCAAAGCTGTGCCTGGATTTTTTAATTTAGAGGATAGAGATGGACCTTGTGGTGTTTTTTTCACTGTCAAGTGTGGCAATGGCAAGTACTGCAGTGGTAGTAAAGTTGGCACTGCCAGCTTTGTCAGGTCGTGTGTGGCTTGGAAGGTTCCCTGCTTTGAAGCTGTCCCTGAAAGGCAGTTTAGCATCCCTTTTTCCAGAACATGGTCCCTTTCTTGGTAGATACCAGTTTCTGTAAGAGTGAGGTACTCCATATTTACACCTCTGGAAATACAGAGAGCTGCTCAATGTCCTTGCACATTGGCTGTGTGTTTTTCAGCCATCATTTAGAGGCCAGATGATTTACATTGAAGACAGTTATCAGGCAGTCACTGAAACCAACAGTGATGGTTACCAATTACCTTGGGATGGCAGTGCCTTTCATGGCATCTGGGTGGTGACAAGTACCAGCCTTGGACTCCCTGGAAACAGAAATGCTGCTGAGCAATGGATCAAATGCCACACGGGGCAGCAGCACAGGATTCTCTTTTCTGCTTGCCTGAGTACCTCGAACTTGTGCTGTAGCAGCCATCTCTAGTTTTAGAAGCTGTTTAGTCACTGTTTCTTAACACTTTTATGAGACTGGCTGCAAGAATACTTGCTATATATTAAATGAGAGAAATCTTAACAGACATTTTATAGTAGTGGCTCTGGGTCTCTGTTCTCTGAAGCTGACACTAAACTGATCATGTGGAAGTGAGAGTTTATCTTCCATCATCAAGCCTTCCTCCCATCCTTAAAAGGGGTAACAAAACAATGAAGAGCATTATTCTTCATGCACTTCCCGTTTAACTCCTGTGATTCTGCCTTAGTTTGCAGTAGCTTTTCAGCCGAGGCTGAGTGTGTTACCCAGCTGTCAGCAGTGGATTGTTTATTGCTCTGGGGGTAGCACTGATTTTCTGCTGGACTGTGTGCCTGCTAAGGTGAGGCAGCAGTGAGAGGGCAGAAAATGAGACTAAATACTTTGCTGGTTCTGGGTGCATCTGTACTCCTGAAGTCATGAGTTTGTGAGGTTCTGTGGCTGGTTGCCAGTTGCTCAGCTTGGAAAATTTGCATCATAATACTATCATCCTCTTAAACTGGGTATCTGTGAGAGATCTGATCTTAAACCTACCACTCAGACTTGATATAGCAAGGCTTTGTGGCCTTGGCCTCAGTCTAATTAGACTGAGTCCTAAAATATATTAGATAATAGGTATTTGGATAGAAACAGCTTCACAGTAAACAAGAAATATGGAAGACATACCATGGGCCTTATGCAACTCTCTCTTCTGTATTCCTTTCCTTCACAGGATTTCCCCCTCTTCCTGGTGTTGCAGCAACGGATGGTGGCAGCACAATCACTGCTGTTCTGGAGAGTGCCAGCAAGCTGGCAAACATGGAGGAGAATGATGATGAGGAGGAGGTTAGTGTTTCCTAGTATGATGTGTAAAAGTTCAGTTGCCATCTCTTGTGGCATGCAGAGATAAGGCTATTGGATTTCCAGGTAATGGTACTGAGGTGAAATACATTTCCCAAAAGTCTGAGGATCTCAGTAGTAATTTCAGTTTGCTTTATAGTATAGGGTAGACAGAGAGATGATACATTATTACAGTCAGTACCTACAGAGTCTGTGAGTGCAGTGTTTGGCTCTTCCATAGCGTTCTTGTATGTAGATTTTATTTCAAAGCAAACACTTCAGATCCTCACCACTCCTTTATGTTGTTCTGAAGTACTTAAATCTGTACTTTTATCCTGCGTCCCAGTAGCTTCCTATGTTTGTTCTTTCCCAGGATGTTCAATACTTGCTGCTTTTTGTCAGGCTGCACCCCAGCATTTAGACTTTGGTTTGATTTCTTTCTCTCTCTGGATTTGGTTGCAGATTTTTTGTGCTTTCAACTGGAGTAGCTTTTAATGGAGAGAATTCCTGGATGATTTTTCTTCTGCATACCTCTACTTTTTTAAAAATCACTGCCTTGTTGAACATTCCTTTTATTCCATCTATAGTGGAGGGTTGATGCTTGCATAGGTCAACTACCTGCTGGCCTGGCCTGGCTCATAAACCTCCAGAAGTTAAAATTTGCTGTCTGGAGTGCTATGCTCCCCTCGGAAGGGATACCAGAAGGCTGAGACAGTGATAACCACGGTTGTTGATGCTTGAGATGCTGTCATCAACTCTGGGATAGATTTCATGCATTTGTTACGCAATTCTTTTTGTTTTGCTAGAATGAGCCTGTGACCCAGGCCCCAGCTGCCAAGAAGCCAACTCAGGTTGTTAAACCAACTCCAGTTCCATCTGCTGTAGCTCGGGAGAGCTCTCCTGAGCACCTGAAACGAGCTGCATCACCCTCCGCCCTGGACAAGGCAGAGTCAATGGATCATCTCCCTCCAGCTGGTAAGTGAAGGGATCACCATTCCCAGTGCTCCACATGCAACTTGTTTGCTCTAGTTTGGTGAAGACTTTATCACTGTAATTTAGGTGTGAGCCTGTGAATGTGTGTCATAGATTTCCTCTGACAGGAGCCTCCATATGTGTGTGCTGGAGGGCAGACCCAGAGCAGCCATGCAGCTTTATTTCACAGAGACAGCCTGTATAATTATAAGGCTGATTAGGTTTTTAATTAATTTTGATGTAACAAGTGTATCGATTCATAATGTTTAACTCTGCTCACAGCTGAACTCTCCATATACTCTCATTAAAGGGGATGGGTTGCCAGTGTGAATTATTCGTTGATCTAATGGAGCTCCCTACATCAGACAGAGCTCTGTGCCTGGTGCTTCACCCAGGGATCTCAGGCTGGCAGTGCAGGCAGGGCTTCATCAATCTCTACTCTTCCTCTCGCTAAGGTCACTGAGCAGTTGTGTGTCCAAGATAGATTGTACAGATAGTAAGGGACATCCAGCACCTCACAGTGTGATTTGGGCACACACAGGCAGTGCTCAGGCTCTCGCTGATGACTTGACTGTAATCCCATCCTCTTTCCCTTCTGCCCTGGGTGGTTCCCTCAGGATGAAGGAGAAGTGCCTGGCTGACTGATGCACTAGCCTGGTACAACGTAAAGCAGTCTCACTGGTGTGGTTGTCCTTACTGTTTTGGCAAGGAAAGAAGAGACTCAAGCATTAATAAGAAACTAAGAGAGCAAGGGATTACGAAGAAGCAGAGGTGATATGTGTGAGTGGGCCCACTCATTGGTTCATTGGGGTTCTTTTCTGACAGATCGGGGCAGGGGAAGGAAATTACTCCAGAGGATGCTCATAATATTTGCTGGTTTTTAGAAGTTAACGTGGAGAGCTGAAAGTTTGGATTCAGCTTCTCCTTTGGGCCAATCAGCTGTGCTGGAGTGTGTCTCAGGCCTGTAAATTAGGGGCTGTAATAACTCTTGTGACACCTGTGAAGTGCTCTGAGGTTTTTTGGATGAAGGATGCCATTCTAGAAGGAAGCTTGTTTCTTTTTTTAATACTTGAAACTGAAAATGCCCAAGAAACAGTTGAGTGCAATAAGGAAGTGTCCTGATTTGACATCTGTACTTTCACTGATCTTTTCCTGGCTGTAAACTGAACATGGTAAACCTGTTTAGGGGGCATTGGCCGTGTCAGATGAGTGAGTGTTTCTGTACAACTGTTTTTCAGTTAGGGAACAGCTGGAATTTCTGGAGAACAGAAAGAAGCAATACCTGAAGGCAGCCATCAAAGCAAAGAGGGAAAACAACCTTGAACAGGCGAAGGCGTATCTCAGAACAGCAAAGGGCCTTGACCTAAAGATTGAGCAAGCAAAATCTGGCAAAACTGTTGATATTTCCAAGGTTAGTAGGACTGTTAATATTCTGCTTGGTTTCATATTCTTGAACATTTAAGCTCTTTTCCCTTTAAGGGCTCTGAAATGTGGTGTTCTTGTGTTGCAGCTGCCATCACCTCCTACAGATGATGAGGGTGATTTTATCTTTGTACACCATGAAGATGTCAGACTGTCTCAGAAAGCAGATGAAGTTTATGCGCAGCTTGTAAAATTGCTGAAGGACCAGCATGAGGTGACCATTTTATATGTTTTAGAAATGTTTCGGAGCTTCTTTTGTACGTTTCTCTGGGGTTTTTTAATATTATAATCCCATGAGTGTTTCAGCGGGGTCTTCTGTTTTTCTTTTAAAATACTTTTGATTTTGCGTGTCCTAAAATGGAGAATTTTCAGAGTCGAATTCTATGGCTTGTTGAAGCCAGAGGGTGTGCTTGGAGGCTTGGGACTTTTAAATTATGACTGTTAAATATAAGCACTCAAGTTTGAAAATAGTACCTGAATATTAAGACTAGGCCTTAGGTGAATCTCCTATCTACAAATCAAGTGATTTAAAAGTAATAGGGAGAACAGCTCAAACAAATGCTATGCTTTGGACTTGAGGAATGGGGTGGTGAATGTTCTTGAGTGACTTGGGGAAATGCTTGGTTTTTCATAAATTGGGTTGTCATGAACCTCAGAACTGTACCAGTCATGAATCTGTGTGTGAGGATCACTGAGTGCATCTGTGTTTGGTTTTGTTTGTGTTGACAGAGGTGTTTGCAGTATTCCAAGCAGTTCATGCATCTGGGAAATGTAGCAGAAACAACTCGGTAAGACCCAGTGCCTGCTTTCAATCATCCCTCAAAGTGGTTATTTCAGGCTTCAGTCTGCCTGACCCCCTAAAGATGCTGGGGTTTGGGTTGGTAAGTTTGTCCTTGTGTGAAAGGGTTGGTAGCTGTGATTCTTGCATCTCCACGTTGCTCTGAGCTCTGGCTGAGGGTTACTCTGTGCTCTGTTTGAGTTCAGCACCTGTGTAGTTTTTTTACTGGTTTTTTTTTGCCTTTTTCTATAGGTTTGAGAAACTGGCACAAGGTTGTAAAAAGGACATGGAGATCCTGCAGCTCGCACGAGCACAAGGAATGGATCCTCCAAGCCATCACTTTGAGGAAAGAACCTTTAAAATGATAAGGTATGGAAAAACAAAAGGATTTCTCAGGCAGGCTGGAATGATTTTCCTGGTGTTTTGCCCCTGTTAGGGAATTGTGGGCTTCAGCAAACTTGAGTGGCATCCAGGATTAGGCTCAGCATTCCTGAAAAGATACTCTCAACAACTTAAATATAAAGAGGTTGTTTTCTAACTTCTCTTGCTGATTCTTTTGTTTTCAAAATGCCTCCAGCTTCCCCTCTTACATTCTGTTACTTCAGCCATTTCTCCTTCCTCTGTGTTTCTCCCTCAGTCCTGTTGCCTCCTGGGCTTTGTTCCTGGCCTCAGAGATATTTTTAGCTCTGTTTGTGCTCTTCCCTTGCTCTGTTATTTTGTGGAGATGGTGAAAAAGCTCTGACAAATACCCATGGCATCCTGGTCTGGCAATGGATGTGATGGTGGGATGAATGTGCTTTTTTGTCTTTCTCTTTTCACAGGATATTTTCTGATCTCAACAGCACAGAAATGCACCTTCTTATTGTCAGGGGGATAAACCTACCAGCCCCACCAGGTGTGTACTCCAAAGGGCATATGTGGGCTTTTTCCTCTGAGTAGGTAAGGAAAGTAATGGGGAGTGAGATTTCTCTATCTTAAAGGCCACTTCAGGAGCCAGCACTCATTAAAACAAAATAACCAGATTTTGGGCTCAAGCCCCTCCAAAACCTTTAAACAGTATTTTTTAAAAAGCAGACAGGTGAATAAAGAGAATCTGGGTTCCATCTGGACAGAGGGGAGAACTTTTAATTGTCCTGGGTTCGTTCATAAGTGGGTCATAGTTAAGGTTTCATTTTTACCTCCTATTTTGTTACGAGTGTCTGCCTTAAGTTTACGCCACTTCAGTGTGTTTTGACCCTTCAGCAGACAGGGTTTGCTCCTGCCAGTGTTACTGCTTTTAGCCCCTTGTTCCTGGGAGCTTGTGAACCATCTGTGCTAGATTGTCTTAGGACTAACATAAAAAAAAGCAGGTGTTTTCCTTTGGATGCCAACTTTCTGTGGATTTTGGTTTGATGGATGGGTTTTTCAGTTATCAAGAGACAGGTCATGAGTCCTACTGAAAAACAGTTGGGTACTCTTGGGAATCCTGCTCAACATGACAGATGCAATGACAATGTCTGTACTGGCTGTTTGGATTGGCTGGTTGTTGTCTCACCCAGGTGTGTCACCAAGAGATTTGGATGCGTTTGTGAAGTTTGAATTTCAGTACCCGAGTGCGGTGAGTGTGTCGTGGCTCTTCTGTCCCTCAGTCTGTCCCCCCTGCCACTGCATGAGCTTGTGAGGGCTCCAAGGAAAGGGAGGAAACTTCTAGACATCCTGCCTGGATCTGCTTTTAAAGCAGATTTATTTCTCTGAGAAACAGAACTGCTGAACGTGTTGGCTGCAGGTTTGAGCTTTGCACCTTTCTCTCGATGCTCTCCACACCGTGCCCTTGGCAGGGTGGTGCCTGCAGGTTCTGTGTCAGCAGCACTCTCAGTGCTAAGCCATGCCCACCTCTCCTCACTTAAGACAAAATCAGGCTCTTTCCAGTGTTGGCAAAATGTGTCAAAGTTCATTTCTTTCAGGGGTGCAAACACACCAAACACAAGGGCACACAAAGTTGTTGCCAAGGGCCACCTTGGATGTGATCTCCCTAAATCCTCTTCCATTAAAATCCAAGCTTTTAAAGGTATTGCTTTTGAGTCTGTCTTGTAATTACAGGAATAGATTGAAAGGGTTAATCTTCGTCATCAAATAAATGCTCCTGGTGATTTAATTAGCAAATATAAATGTACCTGGAGAAAGGACTTGGGCCATGCAAGCTTCTCGGCCTTACTAATTAACACTTGTGTGTATGTGCATGTATGTATGTGTATGCATATAAAAATATGTATACACATATATATTACTTCTTTCCTTGGAATTCTCCAGTGTCATCCTTGTTCCTTTCACCTTTAAAAGCAGTCTCTGGTCTGAAAAATACTCAAACCTTGGAGCTAGAAGGGCTTCTGAGGAGGGGCTGACTGGTCTCTTACTATCAGTAGAAGTCCTGGGGCTTTGCTGCTCTCTGTGTAGGGCAGAACCAGAGCTTGCTCTTGCAGGACTAATGCTCAGCCCTGAGAGAGTGCAGAGCCTAGATTTCTACCTCCCAATAAATTTTGCAGTAATTCCACTAAAATTAATTCAATTACCTGTGGGAAATTGGTGATGGTCAGAACAGGTCTGTGTTTAGGTTTGAGTGACACGAGGCCTTAATGAAGGAGTAACTCAGTTAGGGTGGCTGAAACCAGAACTGGTCTGTATGAATAATTTTCTGGGGAATCAGTAAGAATCAACATAGTTCCTTTTAATCTATTTTCCTTTGTTTAAAGAAAAACCAGATCTCTACTGCTTAGCCAACAGTCAAATAAATATACCACCTTTCTCCTCCATAGCTGAAATCAGTTTTGCAAAGTAGCTGCAATAATTAGGTCACATTGTCCTTGTTCATTCCCCAGAGATTTAGTTTGTACTGCACTTTAGGTTAAAAGTTAATTCATTTTGGTGGCAGATTGATTGTCAGGGAAAATAATAGTAGGGCAATTCCCTGAATGATTTGTGATGAATTCCTTGTGTAGCTTATTATTCCAGCTAATACAGAAGGAACAGAATTACTGTGTCGTGGAAGGTGCAGTTTGTCATGGAGTTTAACAGCCCCAGTCAGTAACTTTATGATGATTGGATTGAATTGACTGTGACCATGTAGCTTATATATGGCGCTCATATTTAATGTAATGTTTTGGCTTACTCTTTATCCAGTATTGTCCTTGTTACCACAGTGAAATCCAAGTATTTTAGTCTTGAATGTACCATGACTCTTCTTACGATTTAGATAACCCCTAAAGCCTCACATTTCTTGTATAGGCATAAAATAGAGCTGGCAATAAAAATGGTCACTACTCTGTTTTGAAACAATATCTGACAGTTTTATGTAATGTCTGTCTCTTTTTTTGATAGGAACAACCTCAAAAGAGTAAAACACCTGTAATTAACAATAACAATTGTCCGGGTGAGTCCTTTTTTTCTGGAACAGCAGGAAAAACATTGCACCTTAGGATTCCCTGCAGAGTACAGGCTGGTGTCAGACTGTGAACCAGGACAGAGGGCCTCCCACCACCTTTTTTCTTCTTTCTTATGAAAGAGTCTGTTGTGGGGTGAAGTCCAGCTGCATTTTTCCCCCTCATGCCAATATTGGTGGTAGTCATTATGTAATGAATTAAACCAGTATTAATTACATTATCCAAAACACCCCTTCCCAGTCATTCCAGCATTACTCTTCTTTTTCTTTAATATTTTGTACCTTTTTTCTTAGCCACAAACACTTATTACTTGCTGAAGGACTAAACTCTCTAGTTTTAGCTCTCCAGTACCTTGCTATCACCTCACAATGACTTGATTTTCCTGCAGTTTGGTTTCTGTCCCTGTAAGGTGTGGGTGACATAACCTCTAGCATAGGGACACACCCTGGGAATGACTGAAAGACCCTCCTGAGGAGGAGTTCCTGTGGCTGTGAAGTGCCTCACAAATGGGCCAAACTGAGATACAAGAGGTCTGAGTAGGTGCATGGAGTAGAGCACTGCACATCATTTGACTCACAGCTTTCTTTCCTTTTCCTTTATTTCACTTGCAGAGTACAACCAGCTCTTCAAACTGAACATCAACCGGAACCACCGAGGCTTCCGACGCGCCATTCGGTCCAAAGGAATTAAATTTGAGGTGTTTCACAAAGGGTGAGTGTACAGTCTGCTTCTCTCCTCACAGCTGAAAAAAAGTTTTGGAGCTGAAGTTCATGAAGCACAATCTCTAAGCCAGCACTAAAGAGTTGTCTGGTTCTCATGTCTGAGAGCTTTCAAAATGTGCCCAGGCTCTGTAGCTTCCCCTGTGGGGGTGAAGAAAGGCACAAGTTCAGTGAAGCTGATTCAGATCAGTTGAGGATTAGTGTGTTAAAAGGAGTTGGTGAGACTGAGGAAGCAATGATTTATTTCAAATTGTTTTGATTCTTACCCAGTTTGGTTTCAGTCATCAAGACTAGAAATTTAAATATCTTGTGGAATAACTCTGTAGAATAATGAAGTAAAGTGGCAGCAAAATATGAACAGCAGTAAAGAAGGTGACAGATGTTGGCAGAACTGGAGTTACGTTTTTGTGCTTAAATTCATTCACTGGGTCTTGCAATATTTCCTGAGCACTGCTGGCAGCTGCCTTGAGAGAGACAGGCTCCCCTCATCTCAGAGAGCAGGATCACAAGATGAATGTTAACAAGTGATAGTTCAGGGAGATCATCCTCAGTCCAGGCTCATAACTGAGTTATTCAAAATAAGAGTGGCCTGTATTCCCTCATCCCTGGGCCGGTTGTGATCCATGCCTGTGATGGGATGCCAGATAACATCTGGTTTTTGTCTGGTGGCTCTTTGTCTTTTTCTTTGTTGCTATTACTGGGCCATGCAGAAGTCATCCATAGGTTTTCTGAGATGGTTTTCAAGTTGCAGATGTTTCAGTTTGTGAGCTGAAGTCCCACTGTTTTACTCCAGATCATCCATTGGCATCTCTGTTGAAGCAAAAGTTGATTTTCTTACTCTTTTTCTGTCAATCCTGACTGCTCCACTGCTCTATGTTCAAGATCCTCCTTCTTTTGCATAGAGCTGTGAAGTGTTTACATTTGTTTAAAATGTTTTTTTAATCACCTTTTCCCAGCCATCTCCTCAGGAGAAAGGAGAGAATGAAGTGATCCAGGCTCTTTCTAAAGACTGTCTGCTCCCTGTCTTTTCTAAGACTACAAATGAATAATACTTTAAGAAATGCTTTTGTGGATGTTGTAGCTTTGGGTTCTCTGAAAGCTCTTTGACCCTCTCCCAAGAATTAGTTTTGCTCAGTGAGCAAAGGAGACTTGTTTCAGGTCACATCTATTAAACTTCAGTTTAGCACCACTTTCAAGTAAAAACCCAGCAATGTATTTTTCCAAAGGAAAAGTCTCTTCTTGAGTCTCTCCTAAAAGCTTCTGAAGATGAAAGGGGATTTCCCCAGAGCTGTTCTGAAGCCATAGCCTAGAGCAAGTTCTCAGTCTTCACAGCAATCCCCTGGAACTGAGCAGGGATGAACCAGTCTTTATTGTTTCTTGAAGTTATAAAATGGAAAAATGCTTCAAAAAATTCAGCAAGAATTGCTGATTCTCTGAAGTTTATGAGCAAAGTGCCCCACACACTGCAGTACAATTACATAATCCTTCATTTTAAGGTGAAGTGAAGTATTCTAACATGTGAGCTAAGAATTCTGAACTTTCCTGAACTATTCTGTGAGTCTGCTGTGGCCTCATCGATGGAGAATCTCAGTCTCCTGTTGTGATGTGATCATGAGGCTCCATTAACAACCTTTGGAGTTTCTATTGCGTATGTCAAGTCTTGCTTGATAATACCTTAATATCTCTTAATGACGATAGGAAGAAGGGTGGATGGTTTGGGATTGTGGGGCGTGGGTTTTTGTATGTTTGTTTGTTTGGTTGCTTGTTTTTTGTGAAATGGAGTGGGTAAAAAAGGAAGCTTCTGAAATCTTGAAAAATTTCTTGTCTAAAACACAGCAAGTGTGGCCAAGTTAGCTTTCTTATCTCCAGACTCTGTAGAGTTGAGTTATTTATCAAACCTTTGGGAGACTGGTTCAGGGAGATGCTTGGATGCAGGCAAAGAAATCCTGTGCTTTGAGCTGAACATTTCTGTGGAGTTAGGGTGTTTTAGTCTTGGCTGTTGCCTTTTGGCAGAGTTCGTCTGAATAAAGGTTGTAACACCTGTCTCTGTTCAGGTAAAGATTGACTTGCTGCTGATTAAACTGTTCGACAGAAGTGACTACAGCAAGTAGTTGCTTGTTTTCCTCACAGGATAAAAATGCTTCTGTATTTAATTCCAGCAGACTGGAAATTCTAAAATTACAGTTTTTGACTGTTAAAACTACCAATATGTAGGTGAATCAAAACAATAACTGAAATGTTTATATTTACTGAAATTGTTTTGATTTATTAAGATGAAACAGAATGATTCATGTGACTTTTTCCTAAAAGTGGTTTGCCAAAAGCAGCAGGTGCCTGTGAAATGTTTGTTTTGCTGGGAGATGCAGCTTCTGTGGGAATTCCTTCAGCCTGTTCCATTCATCAGCCCCAAGCAGAGGATGGCCCTGTCCTGGCAACTGGGCCCTCCTTCCCTGTCACCCTGGGCAGGGATGGAAGCTGCTGCCACTCCAAGTGCTGATTTAGTTGATTTTCTTCACTGCTGTCCTCATCTTTACCTTGGTTGCAAAAGAATAATTAACAAATGAGTAGTTTCTTTTCTTTTTCCTTGTAGTCTGGTTTTTAAGGGTTTGCCTCTGGCACTGTGGTGTGCAGGGTTCCAGGAGCATGTCCTGACCAGCCCTCTGGATGTGGGAATGGAGCAAATAGTGATGACCTCTGGGCTTGTTTTCTCTTTAATGTTCTGACAATCCTTACCCCTTCACTTCTTTGGCACAGGTCGTTTTTCAGAAGTGACAAACACGTGGGGACAGCACACCTGAAACTGGAGAAGCTGGAATCAGAATGTGAAGTTAGAGAGATCATCGAGGTACGTTTTCGGGATGAGGTGTGTTCTTCTACTTAGCATTTAAACCCGAAGGGGAAATGAGTATTTGGATCACATAAACCTGTGAGTATGGTCGAGTTTTGTATTAGGTGAGTTTGATAACCTGCCTGGGCTATGGGGGACCTGCTCTGCTGAGTTCCAGTCTGAGGAGGTGCTTGGCTGTGACACTCCCAGCACTGCAGTCACCTGCAGGGGTCTCTGTCACCCTCGGGCCATGGGCAAATACAGTTGCCTGAGGCTCTATAGTTGAACATTATAATCCCTATTTGTCCTAACTGCTCTTCTTTTTGTTGTTATTTCAGATTTTTGATGGCAGAAAGCCCACTGGAGGGAAACTGGAGGTAAAAGTGAGACTCAGGGAGCCCCTCAGTGGTCAAGATCTTCAAACAGTTACAGAAAATTGGCTGGTCCTTGAACGTTAGTTCCGTGTGAGGTATGAACACTGCATCCAGAGGTGGTCTGGGCAGGGCTTGACAGGGCTACAGATAAACTCTGCTTGAATAATGTCTTTTGTTGGCATTGACTTAATTACACAACTCTGGCTTCAGTAGCATTCCTCTTTATATTTGTGGTGGGGAGTTGACATAATTTCATAAATGAGGTTACAGAATCTCTGATTACTTTGTATTTCAAAGATGCTGTTTCACAATCACTTGAAATACAGGGACAGCTCCTGGTGTCACCTATACTAAGAATAGTATTTAGAAAATAAGTGATAAATAATCCATCTTCCTTTGCTTGATCTCCTGAAGCCTCTGTGCTCCCTCTTCCTTAGCCTATGGTTTCACTTTAGATTTATAAATAGCAGTTAAACAAATATTCATCAGAGTGACATCACCTGTTTGCCACACCTTAGCTTCCAAATGGTGTTAAGACTGTAGAGATTGAGGTCTCATTTCAGTACAGGAGTCACCATTTGGGCACCAGAGGGCCTGTTTTAATGGTTTCCTCCCAGCCAAGGTCAGGAGGTCTCGTGAGTTCCAAGTCAGGCTGAGGGACACATTTGATGGCCATACCTGAAATAACAACTTGGCCTTGTGCCCAAACACTTTCCATCACTGGAGCTTAATAATTTTGCTCCATTGATTTTTCTAGTTGCCTCTCCAGAACCTTCATGTCAGCATTTTACATATAATGTCACCTTGAACTGTGAACATCTGTTCTGTACTGCAGCAAGGAGTTCTGATGGGTTGATTTGTGTTGTCTTCCCCAGATCCATGGGAATGTTGGAAGTCGTGGGCTGAGCGAAGGCAGGAAGATGCTGCTAAGCTGCAAGCACCAAAGATGTTAAACGAATGCACTACTGAACCTAATGTCTATTTTGATAACAGCCATAGTGCTTATTAATAACTCCAAGGGAAACGGGAGGCTCTGGGAACGCGCTGCTGCAGGGCTTGGGACCGGTCTACCCAAAATAGACAGAATTGCCTTAATGTGGGACTACTAATGTAGCACCAGGACGAATGTTGCATTAACTATGCAGAGTGCTGTGGGAAAGGTTTAGCCCCTTCAAAATTCCCTGAGGCAGTGTCAGAGCTTTTTGGTTAAGTCACAGGTAAGACCTTTACCAGAATTCCTTTCTCCATGTGTCTGAGCAGCCAGCGTGGTTCAGTGAACTGTCTGCTACTGCTTTTTCTCTTCTATCCAGGCCTATTTGGGTTGGGGTCTTTTTTTGTTTCCTGAACCAGAGGAGAGCTCTCAGGCAGCAATTCAGGGATGCCAGTCCCTCCTTTGTGCACACCCTTGGCCCATGAGGTTCCATGGGCTGTCCCTTTCCGAAGGAAAGGCCACAGGGCTCCTCAGCAGGTTGGTGTTTACAGACCTCCATTTTTGTTCTGGCTCCCAGTTGTGTGCCGTGCTTGCTGCACTGCTTGTCCGGCGCAGAAGGGTACTGTGCCTTCATCCTTTATTGTGTTGGGGTTTTGATTTAAAAAAGAAAGAAAAAAGTACACTAGACTCTGCTGCTTCCCAAATGTTCCTTGTATTTTTAGAAAAATAGGCTTTTACAATTCTTCCAGGTGATGGGGAAAATAGTCACTCTTTGTCCTTTAAGAAAACTGGATCATGACTTATTTTCAGGAATGGTTTTTGATCAGCAGCATACAGAAAAGGGTACTAAATCTGTGTTTTTAAATCTCTGTGAGCTAACAGAAACCAGGGATCTCCAAAGGGAGGATGTGCCTGTGCCAGGGATGGGCAGGTTGGGAGACAGAACAGAGTACAGACAGGTCAGGCAGTGCTGCCTCTGTCTTCCTGAGCAGATGAAGACAATACAGTGTTTAGTTTTTAATTTCAATAAATTTAATATACAAAACTACATGTTGAAAATAAAAATATAATATGCAGTTTTTTGCAGTGTTAACTAACTGAATTTTAAAAGTACAATTTTTTTCTAAACAAGTACTCATTTCTTAACAACATGGTAATTAAGGTCATTTCAAAGGCTATGGTTGAAGCAAACATGTCAGTCACCAGTTGATAGTGTTTTGCACGAACAGAATCCAAACCTAAAAGACTTCTGGGGCAAAGGAAGAGAAGATAAACATTTTTCACCTCTTTTACTGCATTATTAAGCGTAACAATGCAACCAAAGTAACTGGAAAGCCGCTGCTGTGGCAAAGCTGCAGTGCAGGCTCTAGGAGGAAGATTATTACCGAGTTTCTGGAACACTCTTCCAGCTGTGGAATCGTGCCTACACCGTGTCGTGCCGAGCTGTGTCCCAGAGTGTGCAGAACCAGTGTGCAGAGGGGGATCAAGTGGCCTCAGTCCAGCTGGGCTGCACAGGCAGCTCGGCAGGGGGTGGGTCACAGCTCCTGCTTTGGCCAGCAGGAACCACTAAATGAGCTGCATTAAGTCACACAACTTCTCCCAAATGCCAGAGGTAAGGCTTCACTTGGATCTTACACCCTTTTAAGTGGTAGTGTGCTCCCTCTCGCTGGCCAGCTTTTGTTTGTGGAGTTGGCCCCAGTTCCCTGGCCTGTCTTCTCCAAGGGCTGGGTGGTGCTTGGAACATGAGATTTGTCACACTTTGTATTTTGAAAAGCAGCAGCCATTTATTCCCAAGTGCACTCTGTGCAGATGCTGGGCTGCCTTTCTATAAAATGTATCACTCTGTGCAGGTACCTTTCACCTTTCCCCTGCCCAGCCAATGGTGTTGATTTGTTTAGAAACCAGAGCCTCAGTCTCACAGTGGCCTGGCACTTTCCCTTCTCTTTGCAAGGCCACTGGTGTTACTCTCTCAGAGCACAGCCCGGCCAGGCCCCGCTGCATCCCCCAGAACGGACGGCAGTAGGGAGTGTCTGAGACCACAACTGTTCACCATAAATTAGCACCTCTCTTCCCAAATTAATTAGTCCTAGACAGGAGGAGGAACCTTCACCCCTCTTCCTGGGAGGGACTCAGAAGAGCTGCTTTGCATGACTATGGCTAAACAAACCAAACCCCTTCTCCTGCTTACAGCTCTTGCCACTGGTTAGCAGCTTTCCATGGAGACAGTAAGAACATGGAACCACATTTCCTCTGACTGATGCTCAATTCCAGCTTCTTAATGCCCTGGCAGACACGAGCAGCTGCTTTCCTTACCAAAGCCCTCTCAGGTGAGACCAAGAGCACTGGGCCGAGTGCACGTGTTCAGAACTGACCACAAAGCCTTTTTCAGCAGAACATGCAGGAACAGCCACTCTATACTGGTATCACAGGTAAGCTTGGACATGGGGCTGCAATATGAAGTGCAAGCTGGCTTGGGTTACATGACACTGGCGTTACACTACAGCAAACAGCAGGGAGGGGACAGAGCTGCCCTGGGTGGGACTTGCCTCTAAAAAGCAGGACCTACTGGGGACAAGGAACAAGATGTAACTGAACTTTAGGGCTGATCTTTCCTCTGCTGCAGACAGATTTGTAAACAAAGTACAGAATTGCAGAGTTGTTGTAGGAGATCACAGAAACCTGCCCAAGTGACGGACTTGTAGTAAATAGAGGAGAAAAGTAAACTAGCCTATTACATACACACAACTGCAGTTCAGTAACTTTCAGAGAGATGCCTGCCCTGCTCCTCTGGACGCACAGACAAACAGAGTTATGGCTAGGGAATCTTTCCCTATCTCTCAAGGGCTTCTCCAAACGTATTTCAACCAATAATCTGGTCAAAATAATGTAAACGTTACTTTTTTTAATGTCTACAGAATAACCACAAATGGCATTAGGATGAGGTCAGAATGGAGGTCTTGATTGTTGTTTCTTACATGTCCATCTACAGACAGTACAAGGTTGGAATTTCACTTTTTATTTACGCCCCAGTGATCTTTGCACCCTTTGAGCATCGAGAGTACACGACTGTAAGTCTTTAAACATGAGCATTTTTCTAAACAGTAACAGAAGTGGATTAGCTGCAAGGATAGCATAGCCATGTTGTAGTATAGAAGCTGCCCTGATCCTCTGGTTGTTGACAATGCATAGAAGATTTAGAATTATGGAACAACTGTCCCGCCCCCCTCCCCCCCTTCCCCAATAGTGTTAACAAAAGCTTAATTTTCCAGTTTTAAAGTGCAAATGATTCAGATACAACTGCTGCTGGAACAGGTCTGAACAGAAAATGAAGTCCTCTTATGAGATGTTTTCCAGAATATAAAAGATGAGCTCCATTATGACTGGCCCCTCACTCAACTGACAGGCCCCTCCATGAATCACTGGCACTAAGGCACTGTCCAGGTCATTCATGTATTGAGAGGGCAGTGGCTGTCCATTGCTCCCAGCTTGATAACCAACCTAAAAAATACAAAGAGTGGGTTTTAAGAACAGGACAATGAGGCTGTGAGTCAGGGGGCAGGATGGGGGGAGGAGCTGTGGCCTCTCCCAGGGAAGTCAGGCACTTAAACTGGATCAAGCAGGCACTAAAGCAGCTTTTCCACTTGTCTTTGTCCTTGTGTTCCCAGTGGCTGCCTGGGCAAAAGGAGCCTCTTTTTTCTCCTGGTTTGTCAAAGCAACTCCTTGGGATGAGCAGGACCCTCACACAGCATTAACTGCTGGTAAAAAGGGTAATTTAGAGTCTTGTCTGAGCACGGAGCAGGTGCTGCTCATGCCATAAGGGGGTCAAGCCAGTGTTCATTCAGGCTGGGCATTGGCTCTAACAGATGTCCCAAAACACCAAACAACAGCCAGCACCACCTGATTCTCATCTGATACTGGTACTTCTTCAGCATTCTCCCAGTTAAAGTGCTGTATTCCCATTTTGGGGAATGAACAAGAGAACCCCCAGTTAAACCCAAGCTATTGAAGACTTACTTGATCTGAGTCCAGTGTAACACGCAGACCCAGCTTAGTCATTCCATCTTCTTTCAGCAGTTTCAGATGAGGACACAGAGCCAGGCAGAAAGCCTTTGCCACGTTTTCAGTCAGTCTGCTGTGATCAGCTGGGTCACTCAGACCATTGTGTTGCTCATCATTTTCCAGAAAAAACACCTGAAGGGACGAGTCAACACAAGACATAACACTTGGCTTTTCTAGAAAATTCAGGTTACTGAGATGTTGTTTAAACTTTTACAAATGAAGACTTAAGAACTAACTCTTCTGGAAAGCCCAGCAGAAGCCCCCAAAGACAAGTCACCTTAGGGAGGAAAAAAATAAAACATCAGAAGAAAGATTTAAATTTAAATAGTCCTCTGAAACCTCTTAGATCTGGTCAAAAGCCTTGCTATGGCAATTCACTATGTATTGCACACGGTTTTAATAGAAACCTGCTTTTAAACAGATGTTAAGTTCAGAAAAATGACATTTTTAATACAAGCGTGAAGATCTCTGCTGCTGTTGTCACTGAGCTTGTCTCTGTTGAGCCCAACTGACCTGGGAAAAAAGGGCACATGGGTGCGAAGCTGCAGAGTAAGGAACTTGGTTCCTCCTCAGCAGGCACAGTGAAGCACTTGAAGAAATATTTTGACATCAGCACTTGTGTGCTGGCAGAGTCACAGGCACCATCAGCCACACAAGTAGTTTCTCAGTGATTTATGCCACAGCACTTTAACATGCAACATTTTAGAAAAAGTGGCTCAAAATAACATTTCCAAAAAACAATTTATATTAAGATTTGTCTCCATGTAGGAAGGCAGCTTTTAACACAAAGGCAGATGAAACCAACTGTTCCTGTGTGTAACACAGCAAGCGTTGTTGTGGTCTCCCCATGCTGAACACCCTGATGTGAGCAGCGGTGCCCGATGCAGCGCGGGCTGCGATTCCATCAGTGGGAGGATGTTTGATCCCGCAGGATGCCAGCCTGCAGCTCCCTGTGCAGGTAGGGAAGGCACCACAGGCTCGTGGTGAAGCATTTGCTGCTTTCCTGTGGTGGGTGCAGGTGGACGCAGTCCCAGCCCCAGGGCCAGGCTGCCGGACCCACCTCTGTCCACCGGATGACCTTCCCGTTGGCCTTGTACTCGGAGCCGTGGAATATCTTCACGCTGGTTATAGATTCCATGGATTTGCCATCAATAGGGCTCACAACGCTGCAAAAGGGAGGGAGAAATGTGAGCTCTGACTAAGCACAAGATCTGAGCTGCACAGAGGCCTCTGCAGGAGGGAAGGACCTTGGAATCGGGGCAGTTCCTGAAAGGGGTCACAGGCACAAAGCAGGTGCAGGAAGGACCTTGCTGAAGGTTTTCAACAAAGCTTTGCAGCAGAACTGAGATCCTGTAAGGTTCTGACAGAGTAACAAGGTGTTTCATACAGGTTGGGTTTTTGCTCGTTTGTAAACTCAGCGTAGGCCAGCAATACCTGAAACACAACTTACACAGCCCAGGACTTGATTGCAGAACCTAAGATTGATTTGGAGAGCCTGAAAACTACAGAAAAATCCTTCTTTCTAGGTGCTGAGTCCTGAAATATGGAATCTTTACTGCCATAAATACTTAAGCTGCCAAATCCAGCTTTCTTTTGGCTTAACTATCAAGTGTCCAAAGATACTGTTGATGTTCAGCAATTTTGTTTCCAGCTCTACTTAGTGCAAACTAAGCACCAACAGAACAAAGTGACCACAGTGTGCAGGGTTCAGCCCTGAGAGTTGGAGATAGATTAGTGGTTTCCAATAACTGGATATTGGCAATGCAAAAAAAATCCATAGCACTGCCAATTTTCTAAACTGATGCCCCAAAGCTCTGGTATCTCAATTCCATTTTCATTACAATTAATTGCATCTTATCACTCAAAACAGAGGCACAGACATTTAATTCTTACTGAAGACTCACGCACCTTACAATATCAATTAAAATTTTTAACAGGCACCAATGTCAAATGACTGCTCCTCTACTTACCCCTTATTAAAGTTTTTATCATCTTCTACCCACTGAATATGAACATGTTCCTGAGGGTCTTCAGCATCTACTTTGCCACAGGTGATGGTGAAGTCTTTCATCTCTCTCAAGGCCTGTCTCAAAGAGTCCATGTTCTCAGCAGTTATCTGGACCATCACTCCATCTAGGGAACCAAGAAATCCTCATAAGCCAAGATAAGCCACGCCAAACAGAGCCTATATAGAAAAAAATAAACATCCTTCCTCTATTTGCAACAGAGGTTAAATGTTCATTTTAAGCATCATGGGTAGCAGTGCTCCATCAGACCGTTTCTGAACACTCACATTCCTAAAATGCACACCTGCTGAGTGCTGATGAAGGAAAACACAACAGTAAGAGGAAGGGCAGCTCCCAGGTGAAGTCAGCAGTAGCAAAGTCCCCATGAGTTTGCCTCACAACTTGACACCTGCTCCAGGCCACCCTCAGAAACCGCATGACCCTGTTCCATTCAGCCATCTCTGTTGGTTCTGGAAGCAGTGCTCCAGCAGTGACAGTGTTTGAGAAGTCAGTGCTTGCCTGACAGTGGCAAAAGATACAGAATTTGGATTCACAGAATTAAGGTTGAAAAGACCTCCAAGTCACCCAGTCCAGCTGTTAAATTGGCACCAGTTAGGGTTAATCTCAGCTGTGGCAAAAATAACAGGACTGAAGCACGTCCCCATGTAGAGGCAGAGTCCTCCTGTGCCTCTGCCTTACCCTAACCACCAATTTAGGCCCAGGAAATGGCACNCTGCGTGACCCTGCTCCATTCAGCCATCTCTGTTGGTTCTGGAAGCAGTGCTCCAGCAGTGACAGTGTTTGAGAAGTCAGTGCTTGCCTGACAGTGGCAAAAGATACAGAATTTGGATTCACAGAATTAAGGTTGAAAAGACCTCCAAGTCACCCAGTCCAGCTGTTAAATTGGCACCAGTTAGGGTTAATCTCAGCTGTGGCAAAAATAACAGGACTGAAGCACGTCCCCATGTAGAGGCAGAGTCCTCCTGTGCCTCTGCCTTACCCTAACCACCAATTTAGGCCCAGGAAATGGCACAATGACCTGCATGCTCTGGTAGCAGTGGGCTGCCTGTCAGCCCGGGGACCCCACCCATGGCTGCACTCTCAGAGCTGCGAGCCTGGAGCGGGTGTAGCACAAGGAGCTCCCACTCACCCGCGGGGCTCTGCCAAATGACTGCTCACGTGGGCACCTGGCATCCCTCACCACCGAGGGCAGGAGCACTCCTACACCACTGCTGCCTGCACTGTCACAGCTGCAGGCACCTGACTGCACAGTTGTGCAGCTCAGCTAGCAGGCACTAACAGCTTCCAGCCTGGAGTACCCCACCGGCAGCTATTTCTGTGATACAACAAACCAAATCTGAGAGGTACCAGCTCAGTGCTCTCAACCTGTCATGTTCCCATCTGCCCACATACAAGCACATAAACAATGCACATTCATACCCTTGCACGCTGCAGAGCTAGTTGGTAGCAGAGGAAGTTTAGCAGGGCTGCCTCTGCTGGTTGGTGGATTACACATTCTGTATTTCTCTGGCTCACGATTTCCTCATTCAACCCAAACCAGTAAATTGATCACAGGCTCCCAAGCCAAGTATTTCGTATCTTACCCTCATTTTCTTGTGACCCTGTTTTGCAGCATCTGCACAAATTCGTCCTTGTTAAAGGGAACAGGGTGTTTTTTGCTAAGAAGTAGGTTAAAGCTGAAGCAGCAGCATGACTCCAAGGCCCAAGGCATGTGAGCAGAGAGCCCTGCTAGCTGCAGAGCTGAGCTGGGCAAAGAGAAAATGTGTTTTAAGCGAGCAGTTCAGTTCTTACCTTCCACTATACTGGATTTGGCAAGGTAGCCTGAAGAGGATTTTAAAGCTCCACTGAACACAAAGAAGCTGGCACCAGTCACTGCAACAACAACAGGAGAGATTTAGTGAGGCTTTCGTCAAAGCAATGCCTTACCCAAGAATCAGGTATCACAGTTCTATCAGCCAGAGAGGTGATTAACTGCAATCAGGACAAATGCTGCTTGGAATTATGGTGTCTGTATTGCACATCATAAGCTTGGATATGCAAAGGCAAATCACCCAGTTATTTTCTAAACTGGACAACAGTTTTTGTCTAAATTAATGAATGCTTGTGTTTTATCTCTCTCCCTCTCCATACCCTACACACCTCTGAGTTTCAGAATTACTAATTTTGAGTAACCAAGTACACAATTAACCTCTAAATGTTCCCACACAGCTGGCAGATTGTGAGTGAGCTGTTCATGGATCATGCTGTAACACCAACCCACTGGCAAGGCCACAGCTCAAAGCCACCTGACCTAAAGTAGAATTATCTTCAATGACTGCTAAGCATCATGAAATTCCTGCTGGAAATCCCTCTTCTTGTCCCATAGGTGAAGTTAACAGAAGTCAGACTAGACCATCAGTCCTGAGTGACATTCCCTGCTGAAATGACCAGTGATACTTGCAAAACATCCAAGTAAGCCTCTGTCTTGTTCTCATTTGGAGATTGTATAAATGTCTTCGCCAGAAATGTCCCTAAACCCACAACATTTACATTCTCAGCACACAGCTGCTGTAGCCTTTCAGCCTACTGTAACAAAAATATACCCTGGAAATTAGATGGTCTAATTAAGGTGAACATGAGAAGTTTCTTGAAGATGCATTATTAAAATGCTGCTGTGGTTGGTTATTCCTATTTAACTTTCTCTCCTACTGAAGCTAGTCTGTCTTTCACATAGTGTAGGTCAAGCACAGACAACCACAACCTCACCTGCACATCCGGTAATGCCAAGGCCAGCTCTCATTATTAATGCAGAGGTGTTGCCTCAGCCAGTTCCAGCACAAAGCTGCCCAGTCAGGGATGCCGGTGGTCAGACTGATTTTCTCTAACAAAAACTGGGTCAAACCCATCCAAACCCAGCTGTGGCCTATTCACAAAGCCCCACAAAGCTGGGGCAGCAACACAGGGGCCAAGCAGCCATGCAGAGCAGCGGAGCCAGGGCTCCCCTCACCTTTCCTGGGCTGGTTGTGGATGCTGATGGCCTGTGTCTGGTAGTTGCCGTCATCGTTCTGCACACACACCAGGTGCGAGTCTGCCTTCTCGTTGAAACACGCTCCCCCTGCCAGCACGTGCTCGTTGGATTTGTTCATGGCTTTCATCATCTGCAAACACAAAGGTTTAGCATTTCCACCCAGTTCATCAAGCACTTCCATAAATAGGTGGTTCTTGGAGCACTTTAAGCGGAAGCTTCTCAAGTTCCCATATTCCATGTCAGGTTTTAGCACTCAGAACCATAAACTGATTTTGAAAAGAGGGTTCAGGTCTTTCACTGCCTGGATGCTTTAAAGTGCCATCTTTTGTGCAATTAAATAAATGGTATAAGGGATAGCTGAGCTACAGAAGTTGCAAAAGCTGTTATCTCTACCTGCTTTTAAAAATACACAGGAAAAAAACATGAGAAAAACCCTGGGAGGAAATACTTGGCCTGTTTACACAACTACAGTTGTTTATGACATCATAAATGCCCCTCCACAGTTCAGTGCCACATGGGCACTCAGACTGGGGCCATTTCATCCTGTTCTGCCACGACCAGACACCAAAACTTTAGTGTCTCTGTGCTCCACCTGCATGAACTGGTGAAACTGGGATCAATGTTCCCAATTTAAGACTTTTAAAAAGATCTGAATCATAGACATCCAAAAGGATTTTCTTTCTCTGCAAAGGAGGCCTCCAGAAAGCATCAAAAAAATTTTGTGACACATCTGCCCTTCAGTTCAGCTGACTATCATCTAACACACACCGAGTCACACGCCTTGACAGAATACTCTGGTAGATTATATAGTTTCTTTTCTTTTCTCCACTATTCCTCTTTGAGGAGGCTCAGACTTGGTGATTTTTGATCCAAAAGAAAACTGAGGGAGTCACCCAACTCTGGAGTTGGTTTCAAACATGAAAATGACATGTTTGCTTAAAATAAAAAAAGTCAAATTAAATGACACAAATCCCCCCGCAGTGAAAACCCAGAAAAATGCGGAATTATTTGACATCTCCTAACAGCACTCACACTCCCACCTCTGCTTCCTGGAGCTGATAAGCATGCAGGCTACACACAACACATTTGTCTCTCTCAGTCCAACGTAAAACCCTAATTACGGTGTCAGGAACATTAACTGATGCTATTGACAAATGTGCACAGGTGTAATGTTTGGGGAGGAAACTTAATTAAGATTTTGCGTCAGACAACCGTGTCTTTCATTATCCAGTTGATCATGTCATGCTCCAGAAACTCGATTTTAGCTCCAGAACAGGCACCTTTGTGGAGCCCAGCAGTTGCCTTCAGCACAACAAGAAACAACTGGATGTGGCAACTGCATGGTTAGAAAGCAAACGATTAAGAAATTACAGTCACCTCTGCTGAGGGACTAAACAGGCAACTAGGGACCTCTAAGTTATAGAAAAATTAAATAATTTTGAAGACAAAAATATGTATTTAATAGAAAAACTATGTTAATGTGTGATTTATTAATCACAGGCTGAATTCTCCCCATTTAATACACGCATGAGATTTAAAGTTAGTTTTTCACTTTTTAGATAGTGAAAACATCTGAGTAACAGCCCTTTCTAATTAAATAAACATAAAGGTCTTATCATTTAATTCATCTTGAGACTGGCTCAGTTGGTTAGAGCAGGGTGCTGATAACACCAAGGTCATGGGTTTGATCCCTGTATGGGCCATTCACTTAAGAGTTGGACTCAGTGATCCTTGTGGATCCCTTTCAACTCAGAATATTCTGTGAATCTGTGAATCTTAATTCAAAGTAAACTCATTAAAAATTTCTATTAATTCAACTTTTCAAATGAATCACAAGTAATAATGTTAAAGAAGTAACACTTTCTCCATTTAAAAAGTCGGGTCCTTGCATCACGCCAGGAAGAGAACCCAAGCACGATGCAGAGGTTTTGCTACGTCCCTGACACAGGAATTCCCTGAGTCCTGCTCAGTCCATGTCTGGCACAAGTGGAGCTGACACCTTGCAAACACCAGGCACGGCCAGCACTGAACTGCATCGTCTGTGCCATTCCAGACTGAATTCATTCAAACCTCACTGACCTCTTCCATTCTGGAACAACTGCATCAAAAATTAAAGCACCTTTTAACAGACCCTTTATCTTCTGCCTTCATCAATTTTATCTTTTTCAAACCTCATAAAAGAACATTTTTTTTCAATGAATTTCTTTTTTCTCATTTCTTTTACTCAAATGCTTCTTGCAGGGAAATTCCCTCTTGAGATAAAGCTGCATTCTGCTCTGATCTTACAAGAACTTTTACAAACACCATTCTGCTCAGGGGTTTGCTCTCACCCCAACTCTGACAGGTTTCAAACTCCCAAGTTACCCCTTTCTCTTCACACAGAACATGAAATCAATCCCATTCTCCACTGTTCCCGTTTATTACTGTTCAAATACCTCCTCCCCCAGCTTTCTCTAGTTAGCAGCACTAACTCCTACAGATGCTGACTGATTTTCTCACACCAGAAATTAGGTATAAAATTTTGATGTTGAGGAAACTTTTACATAAAATAACCAGCAATCCAACAAATACTACGAAATGCTTTGAGTGGGAACACACAACACAGATGAGAAAAGTTAATGCATTTTTTCTTCCTAATTCACCTCGAGTGTAAAGTTTGTCAACTTGCTCAAATCAAACATATGACACTTTATGTAAACAGTTCAAAAACCTGAAGAAAAAGAGTTTAAGAGTCTAATTAATACTAAATGGAACTGCATTCTTCCTGTGCAGCCAGGCTCATTCACTTTCGAAAGCTGTGTGCATCATGCAGTTACTATTTGCTTTTGAGGCATTTTTCCCTAGTGGCAGTGAATAAAATAAAAGTTCCTTTAGATCCCAGGTACTCCAATCACAAAGCAACTGCACACAAATGTATGTAATACAAGCATTACCTCATTATATCTGTTGCTAGGTATTTTGATGCTGGTTTTTCTGACTTCCATATCAACCACTAAACCTTGGACCACAGGCAGTGTGTACTGGTAGTTTCTGAAGTCCTGGTAATTTAAACAAGATTTTAAGTTAGGGATGATGATCATCATTAACACTGTAGGTTTCATAACTATCCTGGTGACTACCACTTAGCCCATTCAAATAATTGTTATTAGTGACTGGAAGGCAGGGAGGGACAGAGACACCACAGCGTGTAACCCATGTAATTGCAATACACAAATGAAAAAACATCACTGTGACTGTTAGTCACTTCACACATTTTCTTACATCAAAATTCATGTTCTCCAGCCTTGAATATAATCACTGTATGTAAGAAAATTTGCTCTCTGTGTTCTGTTACATTACTAGATGGAGTTATTAGTTTTTCTAGCAGTGAGATTAAGTCGTGCATCAGAGAGAATTTCCTATATTGAAAATACTTGCAAAGTAGGAAGAGATAATAATGTCTCTTCAGTCAGAGCGCTGTGTAATCAGAGAGCTGTGACTGCACACTGTGATGACCCAGCACTTCTGAGGAAGCAATCTGAGCAAATAATGCACTTATTTCAAGATCCAAACATCCTCCAGCAGCCAAGGATGTTGATCTGGGTACCTTGTTACAATTCACTGTGTTGTTGAAAGCTAACACCTACTCTGAGTAAAAGCAGGTAAATTCACCCAAATCCCCGCTACTTCCTCTTGCATCTCCTAAACCTTCCAGCTGCTACGTGCACCTGGAGCCCCCACCTCCCCACATGGATCCACTCACACCAATGGAATGCACAAATTCCATCCCAGACTTACTGCAAGGAGGTTCATGATCGTGTGTCCAGTCTCTCCAAACAAAGGCTTACGGAATCTGACACTGAAAAGTGGGCAAGGATAAACTAGAATAAAACAGAACAGAACAGGTCAGATGGAAATTTACATACTCAGACTCTGCAAAACCAGACCTAAGTATCATCTCCTTGGCTGAATGTGGTAAGGAGCAGCAAAAGAAGAGACTGGGAAGTCTGGAATTTAAAAAGCAAAAGGGCAGAAGGGTTCAACATGAAAATGCACCCTACACGTGTGTCATGGCTGCTTGCCCACCATGCTAGAAACAAGAATAATTATGTGGAAAGCTTACAGGTGCCACACTGCAGGACTGAACTGAGTGACCTGGGCCCTGATGGCAAAGAAGACCTTTCTAAATGCTTTTTTCAGGCTACTTCTTGGAAATGGCTTCTATTTTTGTACAACCATCCTGCTGCTCTCCACTACAGCATCATCAGTCTTTCAGTTCTGTGGCTGACATGTGACATTCAAGTGATAACCCAGATTATTTGATTTCCTGTTTTCATTACTTCATGAGAGTGTGGCAAACTCTACAGGGGTATGTCAAAAACAATTTAAAGGACATTTATGGTATGTCAGTGATGTAAAATATCTGCATTCCTTGGCTGACTGGCTTGACCTGTGAAACATCTGTGATGCAATTCTAAGTGCAGGGCATGGATCTGGCTGCATTACGTTATGTTGCAGCAGAAGCCATCACAATGCCTGGAACATGACTCATGCACTGGTACTTAATGCCAAGGTTTCCCAAACACATGTTTGAAGGAGGATTCCTAAACTATCCTCAGGCAAACACTCAGCCTGATTTCCCCAAATGCCACACTCCCAGCTCCCAGTGTGGTCAGAAGGGGCTGCAAAGTGCTCAGCATCATGTGAATAACATGAGGATTTCCTGATGGAAATCAGTTCCAGCCTCTGCACACTGATTTGACACCTGAAAGCACCACACACCGCACAGGGACCAACGCATGCACAGTGCCCTGAGGCACCAACAAGGGCTGAATTTCCTGTGTCTGCCACCCTGGTTTCAAGCAGCAGCTCAGCTACGTCCCAGATGCACCGAATTCCCTGAGCCTGAGCTGTTGGGCTGATCTGTGGATGCTCAGCAGATGTTTTCTGCACACCCAGCAACCCCCAGAGCCTCCTGCATCTGATCTGCTCAGCCAGCAGCACTGCACAAATGGCTGGATTCTGACATTCCACCAGCAAAGAGGATGGAAGGAAACCCAGGACAAACTGAAGCAGTGCCCTGCAGTCACAACTGGCACAGCTCAAAGGAGTAAGCCTAAATCCAAACCACAACCACAGGAACGATGCAAAGCCCGGCTTCCCAAGAGATCAGAGCAGGCACTTTTGTTTGTCACTATCAACAAACTTCTTTCTGTGCTCAAAAACAGAGGTCACATCCAAAATATGAGCATTTTTGTTTGTTTTTCTAAATACTGATGGGAATAAATGCACTACTTAAAAAATGCCCACAGATACCCACAAAACCCTACACACCTTTAACAGGAATGTTTCTTTGGACAAGTTTAACCTTCAGTCCTCATCCTCAGAAGGCAAGTTTTGAGGATTTTATTTTTCTCCTCCAGCAACGTACATATTTTGTGGAAAACTCCCAAAGCTTTAAAAGTTAAAGAGACAAATCTCTGTACAACATATTATAAAACTTACTTTGTTAAAATGTTCTGAAAAAGTTCTGGAAAAAATTAACAACAGACCATTTTCACAGTAATTTAGATTAATGAGATCTGCCAATTAAAACTGCAGATGAGTAAGACATACAATTTTTGGTCCATCATAGTGGACAAACTGCCAATAACGTCTTTGCTCCAGCAATGAGAAATGTCTTTTGAAAATTATTTTATCTTAACTTTATGCTAATTTCATGCTACCTGCTAAGATTTTCTTCACATGAAACTTTCTCTCCAGCCTATTTATTATTAGTTGCAACAGAATTTTTGCAACAAACTGCCAAGTTTGTTGCCCCTGCACAGATACTGTTACTCTCTGGAAAATGAACCTAAAAGTAAATGCTCTTCCATTTCAGCATGGAAACAGCTTAACATCTCAAAGGCTCTCCCATGGGCTAACTACACCAGCTAATCAGACTTGCTCTGCACATAACTCTCAGGTCACCAAATGGATACAAACAGCTGCTCAGAACTAGACTTGTCTCCACAAAAATCTCCCTGATGACCCAGCAGAGTTGTAAAAAGGCAGTAGGTCACACCACTCCCCCAGTGCTGCACTGTGGGTCTGACACACAGCTTTTCCTTGCCTGTTTGAGCCTGGGTGGCTCTGACAGGTAACAATCCATGCCTGGGGGTGTGCTCTAAAGCAGAATTCACCCATCCCCTGCAGAAGTTCCTCAGACAGTGCCTGCTACTCACGCCTGTATTCAGCTCCGAGTCTCAGCATCAGCCGGATGGGGAACACTTTAGCCCAGGGAGTCTCCCACTTCTGGATGAGGATGCCAAACAAGTACGGTGGGGTTGGGAGCACCAGGTCTTGCAGGGACTGATACGTAGCTGCAACGTACAAGAACCCTCCGTGTTCTTTGCTTCCAAGGAAGCTCTGGCTGAAAAAGGAGTGTCCCAGGTTGCCAACAATGTTACCTATGGAAGAAAAAAAAAAAAAAAAAAGGAGTTCATTACTTCACTAGATTGAGAGCTCTATCAGGAGTCTGTCAGGACTTTTCCAGAAGGGAAAAAAAACCTGTATTAAATTCGCTTTGCTCCCTGAAGCATTAAGGCATCTTAACCACAGCTGAAACAATGATTTGCTGCACAAAGGGGCTCAGGTTACCTCCTGGGCAAAATTGCTTCAACCTGGCCTTGAACACTTCCAGGGATGGGGCAGCCACAGCTTCTCTGGGCAACCTGTGCCAGGGCCTCACCACCCTCACAGGATATCACAGGAGAGCTCAGGCCAGTACTGCTGCTGAGGTGGTACCTGAAACGTCCCCCTGGCACTACAGAAACACCCACACAAAGCCTGCTTTCAGTGCCTTACAGATATTCAAGGGGCTTCCACTGCAGAAACTGCTGTTGACTGAACTAAACTCTTAGATTCAGCTGCAGTTTAAGGAGAGATGTGCACCTGGTCAAACAATTCATGTCCACCACTGGTTGTCCTTCCATTTAGGCAAACCACTGGGGTGCCTGCTCAGATATGTATTGAAGATCTGGGTCATTTCAAGAATTACACAAAAGACTGTTTATTTCATTAGTACACTTAATGTAAAATGCAACTGAGAGACACAGGGGAGAAACATCACTAATTTTTATTCACATTTTTACTCTTTGATGCTTCTAATTTCCAAAAATGTTTACACTCAAATGGCTGAATGAATCTGAATGTTGATTAGGTTATTATAGCATCCAACACAGCATTTAACATCGAAGCAAAGAACCATGGTGCGATTCCTTTTATCAAATGACAACAACAGCATGCAAATAATGTACAGAACAGCTGATCACAATTCTCCATAGGAAAATGTGAATATTAATAGTGCTGATTTGCTCTCAAACAAAAAGACAATTTCAGAGAGCGTGGTGAGCTTGATCACACCACTCAGAGGAATTGCATGGGATTGAGGTACTTATGCAGACCTCCTGGGCTTCTAGAGCAAGCCCAGGCTTTCCCACCTGCAGACAGAGGCTGCTAAGTAGGAGTTTCTGCTCTTTTCCCACCACCTCATAACAGAGTGTTTGTATCTGAATTCAAGGCAGTGATGTGCATGTCTCCACCTGCACATCCACTGGACACTACCTGGATAGTTTCTTCCTTTTACACACACGAGACACACACAGACAAATGCCAGGTTTTAAGTAAGTAAAAATACGAGTCGCAGAAGTGATACTTTGACATCCTCAGTAATACAAGTTATGAGAGTAATACAGCTATTCCAGCCCTCCCTCTGGAGATGTGGCCATGCTACTCTGCACCCCTCCAGACCACGCTGGCACAATCACCACTGAGCACTGTCCTTCACATGACCTTGGGTCCTCCAGCTTTAGATCTGGTGACTGGCAGGTCTGTAAGCAAAAGGCTCCTTTTATACTTCAACTAACAAATAAGCTCAGGGGTTCCTTTGTTTTTCAAATTTGAGGGCCTCTTAGTGGATTTTTTTTCTGTAGCCACAAAGTGCTGCACAAAGTAAATTCTCAAGCTCCCTGTTAGAAAATGACAGCTTTTTGCAGAACAGGCAATCCACAGCAGGGTGGGGCTCATTCAAAACTTGCCACTGTCCTGCAAAGCCAACCTGCAATTTTACAGATATACACAAAGCTGACATGATCACCCAGATCAAACTCCAGAACTCTTAGAGTGGCTACAACTTCTCAGCTGAGCATACTTGATGAAAAGTAGCTACTGGTGCAACTGCCATGAATAACAGAGCCACATCAAATGTCAGCTGCTGAGAATCTCTGCTCCTGCCCATGTGCAAATGCACCTCTGTCAGCTGTGCTGTGACACTATTGCCTGCTCAGTGACTACACCAATGCACCAACTTGGGCATCCTGCTAGTGAGTGCAAACCAGTGTATCCACTGGTGTTCCTGAGAAAGATTTTCACTTATCTAAAATAGCTGCTAGCACTCGTTTGCTTTTGCAGTTCCCACCTACCCTCACTAATCGCCTCTTCTTCATTTATACTTCCTTTTCCCCTTCCCATCTGTTCTTACCCAAATAGAGCTACAGGCCTGATAATAAAATTACTTGGTGAGGTTCTCGGTTCCAACGACACGACCATAATAATCCTTTTTACCCTTCAAGTGTCTGACGTGTATGAATTGCTGAACTGCACTGAATTCTGCCCCCTTTTCTGTGTATTTTCTGTGTGCAAGAGGCCAGCCAAAGTGCAGCTGTACAATCCCGTATGGATCTGAGACGTGTGGCACTGCCCACTGGAATGACAAAGCAATCAGACATTTCCACTTGAGACTGGTGCCAAGTGCTGCAGCAGAAGGGGATGACTACTTATTTTTTCCGTTTCAGGAGATGGAGCTTCAAGGCTCACACGCCTGGGACGCCTTAATAAGAATTTTTCAGCCAACAGAAACATGGAAAAAACCCTTGGAGTGGAATCTGCAACTCAGCTGTTCAGCCCTTTCCTTCCATAAGCCACAGCATTATAAATTACTCCGACACAAGCAGCTTGCACAGTGCAAGCTCCAAGAGGCTGCCACTACTTAAAGAGGACAAATTATTGGGATTAGGTAGTTTTGCTGCAATTCATTATTTATAACAGCATAAGTGCCTGGATGTGGACAGCATGGGAAGAAGGAAGTGTTTTCCTACACACTTCTTTAGTGCCCTTTTCAGTCAGCACAACCAAGTCAAAAAGCCTCTTTGGGCTTGTCCCACAAACATTTCTGCACTGAGCAGGGGTTGTCAGCCTTTCCTGCCCTGTCTCTGAAGGTAGTTCCAAGCCAAGGCCCCACTGAGAAGTTGCTATTACCAGCCTGACATTGTCAAACCCAACCCACTGCACCATTACACATTTTAAGCACAGAACTGTTTCATAGGCTTGTAGAGAAAATGTAGGCGTCAGAAAAACCTTCAAAAATAACTATCCTTTGCAAAAGCATGTAATTTAATTTAAAACATATCACAACTTCCTTTCTAATGAGGCAATCTCAGAGTGAGCAGAAAGGTGCCTTTCCATATATTAAGTTCCAGCACCTGACATCAGACAACTGACATTATTTAGGAAGTGCTTTAAGTGTGCATGATGCATCTAAAGCAGTTCTGCAGGAGGTCAGTACTTATTCTCTTCTCAGCTATACTGGGTTATCCTTGACTTTAAATCTTAAGCATCTCTACAAAGTTCTCTAGGAAAAAAAGATGCTTTTATCCATTGATGTCGTGATCCATGGTGTTTTGAATTCTTCACTTATATCAGACATCTTTCTGTGATGAACAGTGTGCTTTGTAGAGCAATTTGGCAATCCCTTCTGGACTCAAAGTAGTCTATACCAGGAAAAGTAAAGGGAAAAAAAAAAGATTCCTGCATTTGTTTATTGCTTTCAATATGTGGTGAAGGCACATGAAGGTACTTTTACCAAAAAGCAGTGAGGGTAAATTCTTAATGTATACTTCCTATCTTTTGGTTAAAGCCAGGTCAAAAAAAAGGTTATTGGCATCCAGACTCAGAGAAAGCATTTATATGTGGCTTGGGGAAGTCAGCTGCATCCATCCACCCTCATTCCACTGCCATCCATAACAGCCAAGAACTGCCATGTACCAAACACTGCTGGCATCCCAAAAACCCCAGCATCCCAGTCCTGCAGCAAGAGATGCAAAGCAGTATTCACCTGTGAACAATCCTGCCAGATGGATTTTCTTCAAGAGCAAATGAGCACACTTCCTTTGGACAAGGAACACAAACTCAATCACTCCGAGAGCCACAAAGAGCCACAGAAGAGTCAAGACCATGAATGTACCTTGCTGGCACAACACATCTGTAGCAGATGCCAACACTGAGAAAAACCATATGAACTCCACATTCAAAGTTCTGGCCGTGGTCAGCATCTCTTTATTGAAACACATCTGAAAGTAATTTGGAAAGAACTTACTCCTATTGCCAAGGGCCATAATGCTTCACTTACTATCAGTGAGAGCAGCAGCTGCCAGCATCCAAAACTTTCTCAGGCTACTCTGTGGCAGTCTACCAAACATCACTCACACATCTCATGTGAGGTTTGATTTTGTCTCCACCTTTCCACAGACCAGTTGCAGGGGTGTATTACTCACAGTTAAGCTGTTCTCTGTTCAGAACATCTACATGGCCTTCTTTACAGATCTACTGTTAACCACCACCATATTTAATTAAAATCAGGCCTGGTAAAAAATACACAAACTGTGTCTGGGATAGATCCACCCTCACAAGGAATATCCTGAAAAAACAGGGTGTCCACAAAGCCATTTCAGGCAGTTGCCAGATTTACATTTCCACTACAAAAGTAACAGCAGCATTTATTGTCTTCCAGCACAGAGCTGATGCACTAGGGCATCTCTGGCAGCACTACATCAACACATCCCACTGCCTCAAAGTACCCATTCAGACGGACAGAAGTTCTCATTTTCCCATTCACTGCCAGGCTTATAGCCAACAGACAAAGGATAATCAGGGGATTACTACTACAGCAGCACAACTACTACAACCACAACAGAAATCATTAGCTTCCAATTTCTAAACAAGAAAAGCAACACAGCAGGGAGATGGATGACAAGAGGGGCCAGAGGAAAACTAAAGTGATGAAAAGTGAGCAGCAACAAAGACCTGCCCTAACTGACAGCTTTACTTTTTTATAACTTGCATGCATGCAGCCTATAGTGAAAAATGCCATTTTTCCTTCAAAATCTCTCCGCAGCCACCCCGCCAGAGCCACCCTGCAAATATCACCCAGCACAGAGGGCAGGACTCAGCCTCCAGAACAAGTTATCCCTTCAGGAAAGCAGAAACATCTGGGAAGAGGCATGAGTACATGAAAGTTTGTGCTTCTAGGCTTGAGCACAGAATTCAAACTCCTAAATTCATGTAACTCATGAAGAAATAATTTGCTATGGATAGGGCTTTAATCAAACAAACAAAAGGGGATGCTGTGTTTTTCAGCTGAAAACAAACCCAAGAAACCTAAAATCACTTCAAAGCAAAATCAACATCGCTAAAAGTCATTCTTGTTTCCATTCCAATAAAAAGTACTGTATGTGCCTTTTTATTTTATTACTGTTTTGAAGAAAACTTATACTAAAGGAAATAAATAAAAAACACCCCCAGAACTTATTTCAGTTCCTCATAAAGAATAAATGTAAGCCAGTGTATTATATAATGAAAAATGAAACGGTGAGGCAGGCTTTTAAACAGTCTCTAAATTCTGCTGGGAATTTCTGTTTGCTCTAAATGTCCATCATCTCATTGCCAGGAGAGGTGCAGTACCTCTGAAATGAACAGCTTGGAAAGCACAGCTCCACCTACAAGAGCAGGAAAACTGCTCACCACTTCCAAGGGATTACAGACACCAAACTGAAACCCCTACAGCATCACCTCCTCTCTGCCTGAATAATGTTTAAAGCAGCCAGAGGTACAAATATGCTAACAGATCCTTCTGCCTCTCAAACAACGCGTGCCTTGGAAAGGAAAAAAGGA
Source organism: Oriolus oriolus (assembly GCA_013400235.1). Taxonomy (NCBI): domain Eukaryota; kingdom Metazoa; phylum Chordata; class Aves; order Passeriformes; family Corvidae; genus Oriolus; species Oriolus oriolus. The sequence goes on from VXBT01004570.1 coordinate 442,709, forward strand.
TGGATATGGGGTGAGCATTCCAAAGTGCTTTGGGAGTTTATCAACATGCTCTGTCTACAAAACCTGCAGGTATTTTACAGTAACTGAAGGTGTCTGTCTACTCATCCTTCATGTCTGAAACACAGCACACAGCAGATCCTACCAGAAGAAAACACACAGTGGAATTCTTCAACAGTGACATTTGGTTTCCGATTAAGAATTGTACAATAGTAAGAAGCTCTTTGTACCAGTGGAATTGTAGGATATCAAATTACTACCACTACAGTACTAAAAAAAGATTTCCAAATACATTATGTAGGAGTTATAAATTATGTATTTCTGTAGCGTAATTATACAGAACTTCATAGCAATATACACACCAAGCTGGATTTATATCTGCAATATACATATATACACATTTATATACACATGCTTGCCATTTTTCACATCTATCTCCCCCTGAATAACATCATTATAAGACAAAGAATTGCAAATGAATTGAGGTTTAGAAAGGCAGTTGTTTGCCATGCACACAAGATCCATTATGACATGTGATAATACATTCGGAACCTGGCAACCTCTCTGGACAAGCTGACCTTTGTTGTATAAAGATATTTTAGGAAACAAATGTCTGTCTTTATTTTATTAAATACTGGATTCAGTCACTCCAAAGGCATTACGAATGATAAGCAGTACCTCTTGTAAATGTACTTTCAGCATATAACCTTAATGTGATCCAATTTCACCTCTGGAAAACAAGCTTTATTTTCTGATCCGTGGAACCAAATACTTGCATTTTTCTTTATGCAAGGATTTTTGAGGTCCAACAACAATACCTAGAAGTAGAAGCCTATTTACTTAGCAAATGTAAAATGTGCAATGGTTTATATAAAGATCTTGCAATTGAGATACAAAAATTCAAAATTCATGAATCATTTTGGAAATGCTCTACAGTTCATTCTGGGCACACATATACACATATTATTTTAAATTATAAATAGGATCTCCATAATGTGGAAGTAGACGCAGGTACTATGAGAATCAAGCTTCTGAATTACCTGGTCTGGGGATATTGAACATACTATCCTCAAGAATTCTCAAAATTTTCGTTCTGGCTGGAATATCTTTGGAGCCAGGTTACCAGCATTTTATTTGGTGAGGTGATTAGAACACTGGATACTAACAGTCAACAACTCATCCCCCTATCAGCTTTGATCCTTATTCACTTCTTACATTCTTTTACACAAAAAGAGCCATTTGCTGTGACAAAAATGTATTTGACCCTGGTATGATCATCTACTCAAAAGCATTTTTATCAGAGAGCATTCCTACCTGCTAAGGCATCCCGGTAAAGTTGCACAAAATGGTTAAAGATATCCTTCGGCACACATTTCTCATCAGGCAAACACTGCAGGAGAATGACAATCTCCGACTGCCCCACCGCGTGCATGCCTTTCGTGGTGAAACACCAGCACTTCCTGTTCACATCTGCACAGATGGAAACATGCATCAGCAGAGCAGAATTGCAAAAAGGATGCCTAAATTTCACTGCAGGAAGACAGCTCCTGCAAGAATCAGTTTTACAGCATGTATTGTTGTGTTATCTGTCACAGAGACAAATTACATCCTACATCTGTTACCGTGAGAGCAAGCACACCCAAAACAAGAGCAGCTCAATAATTCCCAGTTTACAGCTAAGGAAGAGCCAGAGCATTATAGCTCCCAGTCAGATCTTGGGATTAACACCACAGAGCAGACTTTTAGCAGTTTCTGTATTCAAATGAAAGGACAGGATTTAAATGTGAATAAGGAGCCTGGGAACAGGCCAGGCTGTTGGCTGTGCGTACCGTGATCCTGACAGCTAAAACAGTTTCCAGCAGTGATATCTCTGTTAATATGGAGAGCTGGATGTCAGGTGTCTCCATGAGACCTCACTGTGCTGTTCTGCTTCACAGGAATGTTAGTAATGACACACGCTCTGAGCTTCATTTCTTGAGAGTATTGAGTTACTGAAATAAAACCAGTGTCTATAATATATTATCTTTTTATATGTATGTAAAACATTGTACTGCAATCTAAGAGATGCTGAAAGGTTTATAAACAATTTATTAATACAAAACTGTCCAATTTCTCCATCGTGTTTCTACCCAGCAGAGATCAGCTGAGGAACTGGCATGAGAAGCCCTCTGTCTGCCTCCCCACTCCTCCCTCAGCACAGGTACACACAGGCACAGGACAGAAAGGGACAGAAGAGGTGCACAGTGGAATGGAACCTCTGCATTATTATGGGATCCCATCTGCTTTTTCCAGACTGGGATGACAGAGGAATAAGAGAAGCAACCAAAGGAAAATGGGTGATAAAATACCCTGCCCTACCAAGCTCTACAGGAGACACTGATCTCCAAACCTGAGACTGGAGGCTCTATCAGTCCAATTTATATTTTCTACACAAAATTACCTGTACTGATACCTAAATTACCAGTAAAGGGCCTTTTGCCATTTAACTTAATATGGCTCATTACAAAGTTTTCAACCTATACACATTTTCCAAGACTATCCCACCAAAGGATAATGCTGCTGTTCCTACTAATAATCTAGATAACATTTCCCCTCTCATAGACCAAGACTTATTTAACAATAAATACTTACAATTTACTATTTTTACCATGGACAGCAAATTAGCATTTAAAACAAATACTAGAGGGTCAGGGCCACCATCCTCCAGCTGCTGCATGACAGAGATCTGAGAAGGTCTCTCTTCCACAGCATAGTCTGCAAAAGAAACAAAGACAATGAAATCTTTAAATTACTGGTACAGACTCTATATTATAAGCAGATAACCCCAGTTCTAATTCTTTTTACTGTTTTGACCTTTTAGACAAACACTTATTTAAGTATTGCTGGTTTGATTGATTGTTTCCTAGGCTGGTATTTTCAAACTTCAACAGAATTTATGAGATAGCCTCTGTACATCCTTTAGAAAGGTGCAGCTTGTTTCAGAAAAATAACTATTTTTCAGTATCAACTAGAGGAGAAAATTGAAATCAATTTGAGAAATATGTCACAATGTCAACTGAAATCCCAAATGACAAAGAAGTTAAGAATTGTTACTTAAATCACAGTAAGGCAGAAGGGCATCAGTCCTGAACAGCTAACACAGGATGGAACAAATCTCTTTTGAAATTAAATGCTTCTCACATTTTGGTTTTAACACTATCCTGAAATAAAAGGTTACTTCCAGCTTAACATTAGAAATGCACTGTGTCAGCAAAGTATCTAATAGGAATAAAACAACCAAAGAAGAGAAATAAGTTCATTCCAGGCATGTACTAAAGCATTTCATGAATCAGACTGTGGAAAGTAATCTCCCATAAACAAATGCACATTTTCTAACCTTTTGAAAATGAGTTTTTAATTTTCTGAAGCCTCCTCCATTTGAATCCTCTATAAGGGGACACCACAATGACTAAAAGCTGCACTGTGGGCCAAGATGTGCAATAGTGTTGCTGAATGCAGTGCTTGGAGATGCCTCAGACAGAGCCCATGTTCCAACAGAATTTCAGAGAAGGGAAGCATGAATATTCATAAGGCTAATTAAAACCTATCTCTGCGTAAAACATTCCCCACAGTCCGATTAGGGAAGAAATTAGCACATGTTTCTGGACTGCAGTTAATATTTTGCTTCGTGTTTTACTTGTTACAGGAATTTCATGGCAAGGTGGGGCTCTTCCTGGATGCAAATGGGGACCAATTGTGCAAAGGAGTGGCCCAGCATTTACCTACGAGTGCTTACTGAGAATTCCTTCAAATACTCAGCACACTGCCAGCATCTTATTTTTAAAATAAACACAGTAGCCATTAGGTTAATGCATCTGGTAAGCATAAAAGCTGGCTGCCAAGTTATACTCTCACCTCCTTTTACTCCAGTGGAGATGAGAATTGGAGGAAGACCATCCTCAGGAATCAGATTCATTGCACTGCCAACAGGACTGCCAACCTGAGTTATATTTCCCGAGAATACAGAGGCATTATCAGTCTGCAAGGAGCAAACAAGGAAGGACAATATTAAAACAGTAATAATGGTAAAAATATAACAGCTGGCTGGCTAAACTATTATAGATGTAGGTGAAGGAGTCTGTGTCTGCTGGAGAAACAGAAACACCAAGTAATTTGGCTTTGTAACAATAGATGATCATGTGATGAATCCTGTATGTGAAGTATTGCTACAAAGTCTGCTTAGAGACTGCACCTCCCTTCTCTAACACCACACACATCCATTTCTTCACAAAATCCTAATGCACCTATGCCCATTTGAACTTTTTCTAGAGTCTCAATTCCACTTACACAGGGTATGGTGGACTTAGCATTGTTAGCTTTTATCTGCACTTTCCTGCACACATAATTTTGTGACAGACAACTCGAGTATTCTTCTGATCCACGCTATGACAATCTTACTGTTTCAAACTCCTGACTGACCGTGACTCACCTTTTTTAAAGCATGTGTTACACAAACATCCTTCACACACCGGCTGTACAGCCAAACAGTTGGAAGCCACACAGACAACAAACACTGCTTAGTGCTCTGCCCCAAAAATCTTCATTTCATTAAAAAAAATATGGTTGCTCCAGCACCCTGCAAACATTCAAATAAGGACAACACTCGCTATGCAACATACTAAGACAAGCCTGAGCAGTTTCCTACATCAGTCTTACTGCAGTCACCACAGCCACTCACACACCACTCACAACCAAGCCAAACATGGGATTTTGAGCACCAAACACTCCCTTACTTCTGCTGATAAAGTGTTGTTGGCCATGGGCTTTGATGGATCATGAGACACTGCTAAGGTTCCTGTGGAAGTTGTCCCCGCCACTGTCAGCTTTGCTGCATCGGCAACTTCTCCATTGGGTAATATCCCATCAGCAAACCAAACACGCCTTTGTTCTCTAGGCTGAGCCACTGGAAAGAACGTAAAAAAACAGGGTTTAATATCTCACAGCAACACTGGCTAGAAAATTGGAAAATCTGAATATAAAACAGCAAAATGGAAAAAATAACTATAAAAATGTGGATTGGAAGGAACTTAAGACATCATCACCTAATGCATTTCCTATGGCAGCATCATGTACAGACACAACCACTGAGAACAGTTTACATGCCCTGAAAAGCCTGACGTCCCCACAGAGGGCAGGAATGGCACACCTGGCATTAGCCATTATTTGGAATGGATGAAATGCAGATATTCTTTCCAAGTTCTTACTACAGGTAAACTGAAAGAAAAAGGAAGTGCTCTTACCTTCTGCTCCAGGGTGCTTTAGAACTCCCACAGGTACCATGACAGTGGGAGGCGGAGAGCTCAGGGCGCCCGAGGCCTGAGCCTGCTGCAAAGGAGGGATAGTAGAACAGTATTCAGCGGGATTGTTAGGGTTAGGGCTCTGGCTTGAGGCACTCATCATGTTCTCCCAGGCTTGAGCTAAAGCAAACAAAGAACAAGAGCCATGAACACAGAGGAAGGTAATCTAACTGTCCAAAACACTGTGTTAAGTTCTCAGCTGTGGTCAGTACGGACCCTGCCACCTCCCAAAGACCATTCCCTTCATGTAACAGCCCAGGAGACTGCAATTAAGCAAGAAAATCCATAGCAGGAGGAGAAACTGGACTGGCCCTGTGCAATAAAAAATATCAGTCCACAGAGAAGTATTTCCTGAAAATGTTAACCATACACTTTGACTTGAGTGATGCTTAGTTCCTCATGCTTCATTTTGTTTCTTCTTCAAAGATTTAATTGAAAAATAGTCAATGTATACATAAATACATGTATATAAATGCATTGCACTGCATGGACAGATAGACATTCCTACCACAAATGTTTCATAACCCACAGAACAATTGAGCAGATTTATCTTTCATTTATGATAAAAAGCACCTTGCATTTCTTTGTATCCAGGGCAGCTGAGTACAGATCAACAACTTTTATTCTTAACTCTAAAAAACCCCTTATGCTATTAATTTGGAAGGCATGACTTGAGCCTTAATTCAATTGGCCAAACAATAACACATAAACCTTTTTTGTCAACAACATCTATCGTACAAAAATCTCTTCCAGGGAGTAAACCAGACTATCTCCACAGGACTACTTCATTTTCACCTCTAAGGAAGGCTCGTAGCAAGATACCAGAAAATTCATGTGTGTGCTGGCACTCCCAGCCACATTAGTATGTTACAAATAAATGCATTCTTTGAGTCAGGCATAAATATCATGGCACCTAACCTCTCAGAGCACGTACACCCTTGGGTTCCTTCAGCTGCAAATTGTTAGAAAACCAAGGTGGAAATAACAAGACCAAAAAAAACACCAAACAGAATTCAATAGAACATAAACCGTCCTGCTTCCCCTCATCAACCTGCAAAACCAAGAGTGAAATGCCTGCCAATGAAAAAGGTATTGACATTCCAGTTGAGAAAATTACTTGAACTGAAGCACTTTTTAAACAGCAATTCTGTACCAGTTACAGTAAAAGTCCTGAAAAAAGAAAGTATTAAAAATGCACAAAGTTTCATGTCCAGGACTCTTTTATTAGAAAAGTCATAGCACGGTAAAAGAGCATTCTTAAAGCCTTCTTTAAATGGAGCAAAGTGCCAAGTCAGCATATCTACCAAATGAAAATGCACTAAAAATAGCATTGGAAACTGATGAAACACGTAGCCTGGCCATGGAAACGTGCCAGCAAACACAGAACCCTCCCCCCACACCCCAGTCAAACACAAACCAGGTACCGAGCAATCAAACAAAACAACTGCTTTTACAGTTCCTACCCCCACTTCCAAGGCTGTGCAAAGATTAATGCTTAACCTGCTGCCCTGAGAGGGACAAAAGCCCCAAAACCTGCACTGACAAAGAAACTGGAGGGATCAGGAGGGGTGGGATACAGTCAGGCTACAGGTTAACTAACCAGCAACCCACAGCATCACCACGAAGTGCCACAATAGGGACAGGAACAGAGGGAGCCGGGACAAGCACAGCACGGGCCCTGCAATGAACCAGGCACTGGTGTCACTGTTTCCTGCCATCAATGTGCATCTGTCCTGGCAACAGCACAGAGAGGCTTTCGAAAGGAAATCATCATAATATGATCCGTTTTATTATGTCTTTTTAAAACAACACTTTGGTTTCAACTGAAATATTTTCAGCTTCTTCCCTATCCCCAGAGAAAATTAATCCTACTCACCACCACAGCAAGCCAGCTGTCTTCTGCTAAGTGTATTTGTAATTCCTTGTTCTTGTACACCCTGAAATGTGTTCATTTCTCCATCTCAAAATGTAACACTTTAGAACCCCTTCAGCATCATTACTAGGACTCATTTTTAGTTTCTAGATATTACAACCTACAGTTTCCTGTCACCTTACACATCTGGCCTAGAGTAAAGAATTATTAATAATTAAAACCTACCACTGAACACCAATTAATGTTCAATATTTTTGAAACATTTCATCTTTTTGAATTTTTTTGAGAAAATTATTCCTGTTTAATAACAGATACTGTCCGCTAATTTTGGATTCTCATCTCAAGACTAAGCACTCAGTTACTTTCAACCTAACCTAAACCATTACTCAACTTCTCTGGAGAAAAAATAAACCTAGGAGCTTAAGTTTAGTGTTCTAGTTTAGATGTTCAACAGAGTAAGAGATCTTTCTGAAAACAGCCCAAATAATCCACAATGCAGTAATATGTACAGATACTGCCAAAACTACTTTGTGTGCATGCTGACACAACCCACAGTTTTCCTAATTCTTGGTTAGAATCTCTGCCAAAAGTCTCCAAAGTTTAGGCTAAACAATTGCAGCAATGGAGATTCCATGATAAACCATCCTGGTAATTACTAAACAGTTATCCTAACAGTTAAAAGTTTGCATTTAGAGCCTGAATTTGTCTGACTTCTCATTCTACCTTTTACATGTAAAAATGCACCTGTCAGACCTTCCTCTACCACTGAACTCACTTCTGGCATCAAGTTTCAGTGATCCTGATATATATTCATACCCCAGGACCAAGCCACCCATTCACCTTCCCACTAATATACCAAAACGCCTGGGATTTCTCAAGATGAGACAGGTTGTCTCATGATTTAAGCACTCACATGGGTCCTCTCTCAACCCAATCCAATTTCTCTGCCTCTTCAATTCAAGACATAAAAACTGAACTTTGTGCCTCCCAGCAACAGTTGTCTCAGTGTCATGGGCATAAGTCAGCTGGACAGATCATCACCCAGAGGTCACTGCCAGTATGGAAAGTTCTGGAGATTCTCAGAGGCCTCAAGACAGAGTGGGAAGAATGCTCTGTGTTTGCCCATATTTATAGCACAGCTCTGAAGTGTTAACGCAACAAAGAACAACATAAAAAAATACATTCCACAACCTGCAGGTCAAAACCAAGCAGAGTCTTTCCTTACACCAAGCAGAGGTGATAGAACTTCCTATCAGTTCTACAGCATAACTTCAGAACTACTTGTGACCTCTCCCCTGTGTCCCATGTTCTCAGCAGGCTTTTAGCCACAGCACCGTCCTGGGTTTGACAGACCCCAGCACTGTGACAAAGTAACAACCTAAGCTCAGCTGTCCACATTTCTGGACCCGTATTTAGACAAGACCCCCTAATCTAGCACCAAGGAGTTAAGAAGAAAGAGGAGTTGGATTAATTCGTGGATAAATACTACTTTCCCAATCTCCTGTAGTGCAAAATCTAGAACAGGCACAACTGCATTACTCTCCTCTTTGGCATTCCATACAAATGTGTAGCAGGTTATCTACTCAGGCAACAAAGGACACAGAGTGCACTTCCGAGCTAACAGCAAAAATAAGTCAAAAGTCACAGTTTTTGCCATCCTGGTAGAGCACTCCCAAATGAAAGCTTTCAAACTCACTGCAACCTTACCAGTTTTTCTGCTCTTCGCAGGGATTCCACGCCAGCCTCTCAAGCACCTTTACTGTTTCAGAATACTTACCCACACAAATAAAGTATTTTGGGTTGGTTTTTTTTAAATACCCTCACTGCAGCTCCAGACAAAGCCAGTGAAGTGCCACATCTCGGATTCCCTTCCCACTCACCATTCATCAGCACTGAGTGGCAGATCACACACACTCTGGCTTCCTTTCGGTCCATGTACAGCAGCTTGCACTTCAGGCTACAGCACGCAGCACAAAACACCTGGAACACAGGGGAGACCACTCAGGGGTGTGCACAAATATGGGACAAACTGATGAATCTGGACAACTGAGTATCAGCTAAGTTCTTGACATCCAAAATACAGAGGTAAAAAATCAGTATTGTCCCATTAAAGTCACAGTGACCAACACCTACCCATGGTGCCCGTCCTACTAATCCTGATTATTGTTTTGTGGAACACATAAATGCATCTTGTCCTGATACTGCACTGTGGTGTTTTTAAATTTGTTTGGCATAAATGACAACGGGGGTAATAAATACCTACCACATTACAATCCCTTACAGAATTAACAATTTGGGAATTAATTTCAGTCCTAGAAAAAGCATGAGTATTACCTAGAATTAAATACATTTCAATGCACAAGTATTCCATATATACAACACACTGCAATGGCACAGATTAATTCGAACTTAATTAACTGATTCTTTGCAGTGGTACAATTCACTATACGGAATTGGACATCAGGAGGAGTTTCTTCACAAAGGGGTGATTAAACATTGGCATGGGCTGCCCAGGGAGGTGGTGGAGTCACCATCCCTGGAAGTGTCTAAGGAAAGACTGGATGTGGCATGGTCTGGTTGACAAGGTGGTGATCGGTCACAGGTTGGGCTTGATGATCTCAAGAGGTTTTTTCCAACCTAGATTATTCTGTGATTCTGTATAAGCAACTCCAGCTGTTTAATCTCTTCATATCTAGCAAGCTATTCCTCGGTTGAGGAGGAACAGCAATTATCAAAACGTTTTAAGTGTTCAACATACAAACCAAGACATTTAAGAAAGCTGAATGACATTAGTACTGCAAGAAACTCTTGCTCCATTTCTATAAAAGAGCTCCAATTGACATGAATAAAAACACTACAGCATCACAACAGTAGGGAGAACTCAGGAACTGCATTCTGTGCACACTGGCTGCTAAAGGGGCCAGGGCAAAGCCCCACGAGCACAAGGTGCTGTGGAGATGCAGCTGCAGTGCTGGTCCTTCTCCCCTGAACCAGCTCTAAAAGCTCCCCAGTCCTGGGCAGGAAACAGTCCTGAGGCTTCCTCCAGACAAGCAAAACCATAAAACAAGAGCATGGCTTGTGCACCAAAACACACACTTGCATGCAGATACAATCCTACGATAGTAACTGCTTTCTCAAAATCCTGCAGAATACGTGCTCTAATGATTTCTTATTTGTTTTAAATAATTATGTTTTCTTTATTTAAAAAAAACCCAGTAGTTCCTCCGGGTTGTTTTTCAGGTGATGTGAAGATACTGATGAACATCCATTTCCTGCAGAAAGGTAATCTCACACTCAGGAGATCCAGAAACAGCAGCAGCTACCTAACAAAGGAGTTCAGATATCAAGCGACAATTTCAAATTTTAATTATGGGTGGATATGATCTCTGCAATTCACTATGCATTATTATGATCTATAACACTTTCTAAATAAAAAAAAAAATATTCCATCACTTCAGCAGCATTATTTCTGTAATACAGACAAGAAGCTACACAGGATTCTTATATATAAATGTGTTTAAGCCTAATTAAATTTCAACCAAGTTAAAGATCACACCAAATTACAACAACTTTGCAGCCTATTACTTGCAGGTTTTTAGTGGCAAGTGTTTAAAATAAGTAAATATAGGTTCTACACTCAACATGAGAGTTGAAAATAAAACGTGCAGAAAGCTCAGCCTTGTCTCATTAGAACCAATTAATGTTTTCTAATTATGACAACTCAAACATTTCAAAAACAAAATATAATTAAGTATACACTGGCATTTTAATGCAAAAATAAAATCCACCCTTTCACATATGTGAAAACCTTTTAAAAACCAAAGCAAATGTACTTTAAAAATCTGATTTCTGCACTTACACCTTAACCCAATTTACAAGTATTCTAGGGAATATTAATAACAACATCACAGCATATTTTAAAGATATTTGACATTATTTCAGTCTGGGAGAAACTTCCAGTCAAAAGTTCATTCAGTATTGAACACGGAAAAATCAATGTCGTCAACCATAAATGAAGGCCCAACACAAATTAATATCTAATTTAGGACCCTTTTTCAAACAACACATTTTGCACTCATGAAAGCTCCCAAATGCAATGATTTAAATATTAAAAGAGAAAATAGAAGCAATGACAGAACATCCCCACCTCCTCTCTCAGGCTGCAACAGCCTTGAGCAGCAGTAACGCAGAGAACGCAATCCAGCACAACTGACAAGTCAGACTTGTTATTAACAATTACCAAGTCATTATCTCAGTACATCATGCTATAAAAAAAACAACAGAGCAGTGTCAAAGCAAGTTTCTATGTTACTAGGGTCTTCAGGTTCACTAGGAGTTGTTAAAGCATTAGTTGCTAGGGGAATTGCTGATTTTTTAAAAAATATTTTAGTGGAAAAATACAGTTTTGGTTGTCAATAAAAAAGATTGCATACAAATTTTCTGGTTTTCCTGTCAAGGATGATGATTTCATCTGACAATAGAAAGTGCAAAAATACAGAATTATAATTTATGAATATGTTCACACACATTCATTGGGTTCTTAATTTTAACTCTAAATTTACTGTAAGTATATTACTTTCTATCAATCCAAATGGTTCATATCATCCATTAACTTTGCAATTATTACCCTGAAATTAAAAACCAAGACAGACTTTCCAGTTGCCACTCAACTATTTTTAAATGCACTGTTTATTCCCAAATGAAATATTCACCCCTACTAAAATTATTTGTCACGATGCTAATAAAGCTTAAAAAGAAACTGCTGTGCTAAAGCTTGTATTCAAAATATTTAATCCCATGACTTCCTTTAGAAACAAATAACTGCAAGAGCTGAAGGTGTTGTCTCCCCAGCTATTTCAGTGAGATTCAGACATTAAAGAGTGGAAGTATCCCTGTGGTTCAGTAGCCACCTACACCACCCGTGACCCACAGGACTTGCTCTGGGGCTGGGGATGGTGCCCAGAAAACCGGAGCAGACAGCTGAGAACTGGGATTTCCCAAGGCACTGCAGCCACATTCATCAGAGCTTTGGTCTCTCTCTGCCCAGAATTGTTACAGGAATTAAGGGCTGTAAAGCAATTTGCAGTAAGTGCTAAGTATTACTTGACTTACACGGATCCATAGCATTTATTAATGAGTCCTCTCTGCCACATCTTTTGGCTGCACTCGTGCAAATTAGGCCCAGACAAATATTAGCTAACAAAAGCTTCTAAAAACAATCCATTCTAAGTCTACTGAGTCAGTTTGTCTACTGAGCAGAGGGATTTTTTATTTTATCCATTTCCCGCATATAATCTAAAAATCCCACTAGCACTGGTTGCTCTTCTCAAGGTTTGATAGAAGAATGTAAAAAAAGAAAAAGAAAAAAAAATTACATGGAAATTTTTGGCCTTGCTCCATCATTGCATGTTTTATGTGTTTACAGATATTTTAATTTTCTGCATTCATTTGTGCAATTCAGGGCTTCAGTCATTACAGAGAAGCAATTACATCCAAGCAATAAACTTGTTTAAAACACAAAAATAAGTAGAAAATGTTACTGCACATGAAAATTGAAGTAATGTTTGTTCACCTCCAAAAAAATCCCAATTACCTAAATAACAGCATAAGTTAACATAACAAAGCTAAAACCATGGACAATCCTTTAACTTCCATGCCCTACAGACTCTCTTTAAGTGCAACGAGAAGAATGAGGCCTAAATGAACCAAAGTTACTTTTACTCTAGTTCTTAGCTGAGTTTAGTATTTCTTTTTACAATATTCATTAATACCTAATTGACAAGAGTGTTAGTTTATTGCTTTTGAATCATCATTATTTTTTCCCTGAGTTCCTACTTATGCCACTGACGTGTATTTCAGCAAAAGATATTTGGAAATAATTTACAAGTTAATAATTCACAATAAACTCATCACATAAGAATTTGTGTTCACTTAGATGGCACATACATAAAATTTTAAAAAAACCTCAACAATAAAATATTTCTTACACAACAAAATACAATACAGAAATTACACTTTAGTTGTCTTCATTACAAAATTTCTCACCATGCGGACATACATCAGGTTACAGTTAACTTACTTTTTTTTCCTCAGGAGCAAATGTATGTTTAAAAACATGTTAATACCATTAAAAATAATGTAAGCAATATGAGAAAAGTCAGCAAAGAAGACTGAGAAGAACTGCGTTGATCAGCCATGTAAACCAGCAGGATCCTGGCAATCCAACAGCCCACTCCCAATGCACAAGCTTGTTTTAGTAACTTTAATGGGATTATTGATGCAGTAATTTCTGTAAAGCAGTTTCCTGCACGTAGTCATTTTATAAGAGTTTGACATAAACCCAAGGATGATGATCATTCTAATCAACAAATACAACTGCTTATTTAGACTAAGAACAATTAGTTATCCTTTATTATAACTCTAAATAGATCAGAGCTCACAAACTCCCATTTTTGCTTCACTCAGACACAGCTTTTTAGGAAGAGATGTCACAGGTAACTATATCCAGTAGCTTAGCAAGCCCTCTGATGTGATGTTGTGCAGTATCAGGGAACAAAAGGTGCTTTGAGCTTATTCACAAAATATGAACTTACCTTCCCACAGGCTCTGCAATGGTGCCTTCTTTTGGTGAATGTAAATCTGGCCTCACATTTCATACAGTTTGGTGCTTGAGAATCTGGAACCCACACTGGAGCCACCTCACCCAAAGTCGTAAAAGGCTTTCTGGCTGGAGCTCCAAACTGACCAGCTCTGAGATCATTATCTGGGCTATCTGGGGCTACTGCAAGGCACGAACTATTAGAGACTCCAGATTCATACTCATCCAAATGTTCCCCATTAGAACCAGTACCAGAGGCATTTGAAGATGTTTCACCAGGAAACGTGTCTGCTGTATCCCCTAATTGTGTCTTACCAAAGACATTTTTGTTTTTACTATTACCTCCACAGTTTGGGGGAATAACATCATTTTGTAAGTGGTCCGATAATGGCTTCGGAATCTGCAGTTTCAGATTCGTGGGTTGCTTAGGCCTTGCACCACCAAAAGGAACACTGATATATTGCAGATTAGTCACTGGTTTTGGTGAAGTTTGCCCTTGCATGGATGAAACCTGACTACAAAGATTATGCAAATAATTCTTCTTTATGTGGTCACCAGTGCTGTTTAAAATAAGACCGCTCCCTTCTATGGTCTCATTTCCTCTCTGTTCATAAACATTAGGGTAACATTCTGACTTGCTCTCCTCAATCTCCTTTTCCTCTGTTACCGAGTCTTCCTTGGAGGGTAAAGTCTTTGGAACATGAGCAACAACTGGGTTCTGCATTCCATAGGAATCACAACCATTAGACAGAGAGCTTGCTGCTGATGTAGCCATCACATCAGAGAGACTGGACCCTTCAAGCTCATCTGTACCAGACCTTTTTAAGTCTATGCCTGCCTCCAACACCCCATCTTCATCTTCTTTGCTATTACCATACGCATCATCAGGCTGTTTGGTCTGCAAAAGTCTTTCATTCTCTCCTAGAGTTTGCTTATTATTCATCTCATTCAACTTTGTCAGTTCCCAATCAGTCATCTCCTGAGATTCAGGGTAACATTCTGCCACGCTGTGCAATTCCGTTGTGCCGAGATTTTTATCACATTCAATGACTTCGCTTTCAGTGGCACCAACATCCTCTGCAACACATTCCTTGTAACTGCCACTTCCAGCCACATTAGGCTGACAGGTTTCAGTGAGCCCAGATAGCCTAGACTGCAACTGCTGGGTTGTTTCCTGTTCTACAATTAAGCTTCCACTACTGGAACCAGACGAGTTTTTAGCTTCTAGATCTGTTCTCTGAGGAATGGCTTTACTACTGAAATTTTCAACTGACGCACAATTTTCCTGCATGCTAGCAGTACCATCAACTGGTCTCTGTAAGAGAGTCACTGCATTGATCCCTGCAGTTGTAGCTTCTGAAAGCAGCGAATCTTTGCTCATATTAAAATCCTCCTTTAATCGAGAGGAGGGGCATGCAGCAGTCAGGCTTTCAGAAGAAGCATTAATCAAATGACTTACAGAGTCATCCTCAGTGCACAGCCTGTTCACTTGCTTTTCTGTATCTGTATCCTTTTCTGTGGATCCATTTACAGTAACACTAAACTGGTCACTCTGTCGGTTTTCATTATCCAGTGTAAAGCTAATAGAGTCCATTAGGGACTGACTGTTGTAATTTGTACAATCCACCACATCATCACTTTGTAGTGTTCTTCTGTCACAGTTGTGCATGACTGCCACCACTAGCACATTTTTCTCCTCTGGCAAGCAAGCTGTATTTCCACATTTCTTTTCTCCTGCTTCCACAGAGTTACACTGATCATTTCGATTAGTATTTCTTTTAATCAACTGATCATCTGCTGCTGCCTGATCATCAATCCACATGACTGGGGTCTCTGGGCTTATGCTAAAATCCTTTCCATTAGCACAGCGATCCCCTCCTCCTGTTGGTGTAGTCACTGAATGGGACAAGGAGAAAGACTTTAATCTCTGCTGACATTCATTAGGAGTTGTAGCTTCATTCACGTTGGCCACGGTCGAGTTGAATGACAGACGACGAGAAGGCGGATCTAGAATCTGATTCCACTTTGCACCCAGCAGTGTAGGTGAAACAGCGGCATCTGAAAAAGGGTTTAAAGAAGAAAACTTACTGTCATGTTAAAGCTACAGGTTCTTTTAATCCTGCTGCATTAGAATGTCCCAAATAGAAATGCAGAGGTGTTCAAATACAGGCACAAAAGTGAAGCTCACCTGCTGTAACCAACATCCTTGATCAACCATAAGTAGTGCAACTCCATGTTTCTGGAACTCAAAAGTTTAGAGCCACCCCAATTAGTATCAGGTTGAATTTGCAAAAGCAACTTTGAAGTATTGATTAATATATTTCAGACAGCTAGAAGTGCCTAGAAAGATTCTCACCCCCATAAAATGTTCAACTTCCTTGACAGCAAAGAATTACCAATTAGACAAAGCAAAAAATTTAGTGCTGTGAACATGATAACCTTCATTATATGATTTATGTGACCTAATAAAACATTTCTGCAAAAGAAGCTTAAAATAAGTTTTGCCTGATTTGTTTAAAATAAATTATTTAAATATTGCTACTGAGATGAAGCTTCACAAAACCTTTCTTTAAAACTGTGTGGCACATTTGCTGTTAAAAGAGTGAGAAACTTCACAAAGGTAAACAAGATGAATGGAAGCAGAAGAGAATATTACTAAGAAATGCTGAAGACATACCATGCAAAATTAACAGATGTTTTTTGTAAATTCTGAGATTAATTTGCAACTCAAAGGGTATCACAGATCTCCCCCTCTTCAATGCTGTTCTCTGTAGAAGACATCTGATGTGCATCTACAATCCTGTTTGAAGTGACTCACCTTCGTTTTGCTCAAATTCATCTAAAACCTTATCGAGGTTATATGCCTCTGCTTGGAAATAGTTCTCCATTTGTCAGGGAACGACCACCAGATCCTTGTCTGAACCTGACAGAGAACAAATTACAATCAGATGCTTAATCTTCAGTCAGCAGTGTTCCACTACATACTGTCCTGATTTAAGGAGAAAAGTCTTTTGTAAAACAGATTTTACATACACTACAGACATAAATCAAAAATATTTTCCAGGAATAAAAATTATTTGTGTGCTTAAGTTATCTTAATTCAGATTAACAATCTCCCCAAACTTGCTTTGGATTTTATTACCTCCAGTCTTTCACATTAATGTGTCTGGCTATCAGGATCACCACAATGGTAAGAACAAAACTGCTGCCATACCAGTCTAAAAAAAAAAACCAGTCTAGAGAAACAGAAAGGCCAACTAAAAAATCTGAAGACCTGACTTCCAGATCTGTGCTATCACCAATTAGTTCATGTGGCTCTGAACATGTAGTTTAAACTCCCTGTGCTTATGACTTTTGATGTACAGTAGGATAGCAGTATTCTGTGTCACTCCTCATTTCCCTCAAGATGCTTCAAAGATTCATACTTGTAAAAGTTGTTAAGGGAATTAACGGGTGTTACTTGAATTGTGCTACCTCTTAAAATGTCTGCTTTAATAGTCCTTTTTTCCCTGAAAGGCAGACACTGGAAATCTAGCAAAATGCACAGAAGTAAATAGTCTCATCAAAAGATAATGCTCTCAGGCTAGAAAAGAAGATGACATGGGAGAAATGAGGGGAAAAAAAGCAAAACCAAAGCCAAAAACCCAACCCTGAATCATTACATAACTATCTTCACATAATAAGTAATATTTTGCCCTAACAGCAGTAACATGGACTCCTCACTACCAAAGTCTTGTAGCAACAAGACACCCTGATTCATTTTTTCCAAACATGCACTACCAGCAAAGACATTTTCAGTGGGAAATGTGTGCCATAACCTATAAACCATGGAGAGACCTTGATTTGATCTGTTCTCTGAACATCATCCAAAACAGCCTCATTCTCTTCAGAGCTGGCTTTCACTGTTGTGAAATAAGGCAATGGAGGAGGAGAGGGTGAGAACCTCGTTTTGGAGCATGAAGCAGTGTTAGACCTGACAGCTCAATTAAAAACCTGCTTTTTCCACCAGAAATACAACACATCAGAGGAAGTTTCCAATTTAAAACAATACTTTACCATTATCCCCATAGCACCTGGATTTAAGGAAAGCATCAATCACCTCTATTTCCATTACTACAACATTTTGTATTTACCCGTTTACAAATTATAAATATCTACTGTACAACAGTTCTGTATTTATTATGGGCAACAGCTGCAATTAGGTTATAGGAAAAGATTGTGCATTAAAATATCACAAAATGCAGAGTTCAAGTTTTCAAGGTCGATTTAAAACTTGATACATGGTTGTTTTAAAAGGTGAACATGATACAACATAAATACACTGCTATTTAATATAATCAGACTAAGGCATGTGTTCGAGACATATACAAAAGCTAGTTTTGAAGAAAATGAATCTAACAGAAACTTAGAATTGCAATAAGCATCAACAGAAAAAAGACCACTTGCAAAATAATTCAGACATAAACTGGACTTGCCATCTGCCATACTCCCAGATTCATCCTCTGTTCTGGGATTTCAGATTAACTCCTGCAAGGAAAATAGCTGATCTGCCATATCATTTACTGTGCACAGATGCACAGATCATAACACAAGCAATGGAAAAGCTGCCCACTTGGATCACAGGCTACACTTCAGGAATCTCAAAAAGTAAGACTGTTTTGTACAAAATACAATAGAATGTCACATCCATTTATAATGTATTTAATTTACATTATAATGATAACAGTGCTCCTAGCAAACAACTGATGAAGACATGTATAATTAGTCCTAGGCAAAGTCCTGCTACTAAGGTCAATGATGCAAAGAGTATTTCTCAGTGAAGCACTGCAAGACTGAAAAATACCATAGAATTTTTTTGTGCTCATGAGTTCCAGCTGAAGAGAGAAAAGACCTTTTATATCACTATTGTTATTTCACTTGCTGATGTACCAGGATATATGGAGAACCTTTTATTTTTAAACTCACAGTCACTAAGCTGACAGCCACTCTAAATGAGATCTCATTGTCTGTGCAGTAGGTATTTCTCAGAAAAGGTCAGCTGCAAATCTTTAGGTCTAACATCTAAAATTATTATTATTACATAAAAAACCACAACAACCCCCCAGGCTTTTCTGCCAGTTTCTGCCAAGGGCAAAACACACTGCCAAATCCACAGAAGTCCTTTATGTCCTCTCCTCTGTCTGACAGTAAAGGAGGACAAGTACTCATGTTCCTAATAGATATCAGCAAGGCTTCCTGATTGTCAGCAACTCACATATTTGCCACTTGAAGATCTAATGCTTCAACTCTCCATAGCCAGCAACTCAAGATCAAAACAGAAAATAAAATGCTCTAGGACAGCATGCTGTAATAATTGAGTAGCTGTTTTCCCAGTGGTTTAGAGTTTAATTTTATTTTGAATATTTTTATTAAATACCCAACCTAAATAAAAAGCATATTCCTTTACAGGTCTTTGAAACTTTTGACTGCAACTCACATGTACCACTATAAAAGTCTGGGAGACTTTTAGAATTATTCTAGTCCCAAAGTTCCTCTTAGTACAATGGTTGGCATGATGTTTTTAAAGGATCCTTAATAGATGTGAAACTCTGTAGTATTGCTCAAATATCCTGAGTCATGGCATGGAGAGAAGCTGATGAGCAAACACACAACTCAGATTCTGGAAAAAGGAGAATAAGAACATGAGCAAATCAGAAAGAAGTTTCAGTGGTAATTTTAGCTGCATGCCACCAAAAAGGAAATATTTCCTAAACTAGTATATATTGGGATGAACAGTATGAAGGAGAGGATTTTGTGCCACTGCAAGGAAAAGGAGATATAAACACCCAGTGAGTAAAAAACAGAAGATGTTTTTTTCCAAAAATACAGTCCTCCATGCAAAGATTTGGCAGAAAAGACTAATTAGGGGAAAAAATAGTAAAATTTTGTATTTTATTTAACTCTGTATACAAAAAAGATTAATACAATGGTTACTACCCACTGGTATAGTAAGTCCAGAACCCAAGATCACTCGTTACCCATTGCAGAGTCATCTTCTGTCTTTCAGGGCAAAGAGCTAATTAAAACATGCAGCCTGTCAAATCAGATTATTTTCAAGCTCCTGTAGGATCACAGATCATGCATAATTCAGGAACTGTGTTTTACTTATCAATTTCTTCATAACAACAGCATGGGCTTATCATCATCTTCATTTCTAAAACTTAGGAACTTATATTTTATCAGCCTTACCTGCTCTAGTCTCCCTTGACGTCTAAATTTAAAGGTGCATGTACCAGAAATGTGTGTGTCATATCCACCCAGAATTACCGCCCTTGTCATCACAGCATTCAGACATAACACAAACTTCAGTTGCATAGTGGGGGAGGGAAGGAGACAGAAGTAAAGGACAGAAAAACCTTACAGAAAAACCTTCCTTAAAGTTAGGCATTATTCTGAACAGGCTTAGCCTTGGAGACTGCCTCTCAAGAGAGCTCAGATATCCCACGTGCCAGCTTGCTCTTGGGAAATGAACTGTACAAGAGACTGGCCTTGTGTCACACCTGCAAAGCAGCCAGACTCGTATTTGTGTTGGGCTCTATGATAAGGGATTATGTAACCCATGATCTTCTGCACTGCACATCCTAAGTTATCCTCGAGATGTTTTCACCACGGGAACTGACAGCCTTTAGTCTTTCAAACTGTCTTTAACAGTGGATGATCAGCTCACAATCACATTAAAATACTGTAACAAAAAATGCACTGAAAGGAAATAATACTGACATACAACTCTTGGCCTCACAGCAAAAGCCTAAGAACCAGAGAGTATGTAAAGGACCAGAATAGGATCTCAGGATTTTCTGTCATGCTGTCCCAAGGAGACAACTCTTTCAATATCAAACTGTGAACCTACATGTTTCAGTAATCTCTTACTAAACAAAATGCTCAAATATTTTGTTACAGTCCTCACAAAAAATATCCATGAAAAGCTCCTAAGATGGAAGTCACAAAGGGCATGATCAAACTGAAACCAAACATTGCTCATTCATCCTGATAAAAGTCACACATCCAGAAAATGTCACTTTCCCATAACATGACAGCACAGAAGTACAGATTGACTGGACAGACTGATTTATTAGATCCAGTGCTCCTGAAGACCTCCTTCAACCCCAACAAACAATGGTCAAGTGCACAACTTGTTCCAGCTGCCTTAGGCGACCTGTGTGTTACCTGTCCCTGCGAGTCAGGCACCTCTGCTGTAATGAACAGTTTGTTCAGAGTTGAGCAATAGCTTTATTTAGAACTGATGAGATCTGTCTACAGCACAGACTGAGAAAGAAAGACTTTGCCCACCTTCCCCCTCTCCCAAACAAAATAAGATACAATCTTTGCTCTAAAACAGGGCAATTACTCTCAGTAAAAAACAAAACAACAAATTGCTAAAAATACTCCATCATGGTCTATGTAAGAGATACATCCACATAAAAAAGGTGTATGTATATAAATATATATCCATAAGAATACATAAAAAACACCTCAGGTGCAGAACTCTGAATCAATATATTCTAAAGCAGAACTTGCCTCTTACCTTTTTCTCTTATACATATGTTAGGAAACGAATGACCCTGTGCCTTCTCATGATGGCTGCAGCACAACCAGCCAGTTCTGCTGAATCAGGGTGTTCTACTTGATCCTAGAAAGAAAATACAGACATGTATTTCATGATTGGTAATTCTGCCACAAACCATGTTTTTTTCAACTCATGACTGCAGCTAGCACAGGCATATTTGGCAAATGCTGCAAGCTTCAAATGGTTTGGATTACATCTGCAGCTTTAACTTCAGGGATGTGTACACTGTGCCACTATTGCTCTCCAATAGTCTGGTGAAAAATGTTGCTAATAAAAACCACATTGCTACCTACCTGTTATTATTCTTCATTTAACTGTAAACCCTAAGTGTAATGCAGCAACTCCAACTGTCCTTGTATTCCTGATGACCTTGACTGTAACAATTTATAAAAGTAGCCTCTGAAATCAATCATATTATACTACAACAGGCCTTCCAAAAATAAACAGCTAGTAGCTTTGATACTCAACAAAAATTCACAGCCCTCTGAATTCTGTAAACAGTATTCATCAGCTTCCCACTGATTTTGTTACAGCTAAACAAGTGGTTTTGTCTTCAAATTATTCCCCCTACAATCTCAGACTCCCTTCATTTCCTAAAGGCTTCTTCTCACAAAACCCACAATAGCACCAACCTTCAATAGCAGGGAGGACCCAAGAGAAAAAAAAAAGTCACCTGAAGAAACTTTTGTTCTTCAGTCCACAGCATTTCTATAGGTCAGGTGCTCATTTTCCCGGGCTGCATCCTAACAGTCAACATACCTCAAAAATCCAACACAGCCACGGGCAGAGAAAACACAAACTAGCTTATGACAAACAGTGCAACAAGAAAAGGAAAGAGGTAAGTTAAATTCATGTTTTAAGGTTTGCTAGCACTGACATTTTGACCTGTTAGGTAGCTAAAATATTTATTAGTGCTCTGATGAAGCTGCAACGTGTGTTAGAAAAAAAACTTTAAAACTCCGGCAAAATGAACAGTGCTAAAAAAAAAAAAATCAGTTCTCCGTGCATGAAAGCAATATTCAGTGCTACACTAAATTTTTCCCAGGGTTGTTTATAATTCTTTTCAGAAATTAGCTACAGTAATAATTCCAGGAAACTAATGAACTGAACAGTATCACTCTGAGTAGCAGCGTTTCCAAACTCAGAATACCACAGCTTTGGATGCCAGCAGAACTCTTCCTGTATACAAGCACAATTTCTGATGCTATGTGTATTTCTCCCTCTATAAACTAAAATGAATTTTGGTTATCTGGGAAATAGTAGATGCTATCTTATTACAACATTCTTCAGATAGGCTTCACATGCATGCAAAAACAGAAGTGGAGGAAATTTAATTCTACTGAAAGGCTTCAGAATAAGGTTTTTCAAAGGGATGTGAAGTACACATGGCAGTGGGGAAGGTTTTCTGAACCACCATCATGTCCCCTCCTGGCCTGTAGTGCAGGAAAACGATTCAGTTTTCATGACCCCTTTGAAAAGACAGATCAATTAATGACAATTCTGTCTGTGATTCACGGCAAGGCCTGTCAGCTGCATCACGAACATCACATGAACCAGTCATACATTAACCACAAAGTTCAACCTTCCCTGATCAGAAACAGATCAGCCCTAGCAACCCACAGCTGAAACGTGCTGTGCTGGCACCCGTGCTCTAAGCCAGCAAACCTTCTAGGCAAGCAATATTCCGGGCAACAGCACAGCTTTATTATTCATTGTTTTCACTCTGCTCCTCTTTCCTTGTTCCATTCTTCCCAGGTAATGACTTTTTTGTGCGTAACCATTCAACGGAGAAGGACACAGATCCAATCAATCGCCGCCAGTCTCCAAAGTAAGCTTTGAAGAGATATTACCTGGAGGTCCTGGAGCTTTTTGTTTACAGTTCAACATTTACTCTAAGCAGCCATTTCCCCTTACAAAGATCAATGCAAAAATCAAAGCATGCTAACAGATATGAACGCAGTACACTTAAACAAAAAGCAAGTTAAAAAAAAAGTATATTATAGCATTTGGATTTCATGAAAAAAATGAACAAGTTGGCAACAGAGCCAAATTCTTTTTTCAGTAAGAATTTAATGTAAGAGAAGTATATTTAAACAAAAATTGAGGACAAAAGGAATAACTACAAATCAGAGCCACGAATACTCACAACAACGTATAACCTAGTGATTATTAGGTTTTCTCTGAATCACACTCACTGCTAAAAAAGGGTTCCATCACACTTGTAAAAAATACATACATTTCCACCTAAAAATTATGGGCCCACTGAGACCTATGATCACTGCAAATGAAGTAGGCCCAGTGTCCCTGCTGTCCCAGTTTGCTGCTTGGAGCATTTCAGCTCCTTATCTCTTCTGCTGATGGTTGGCTGAACTCCTCTGTCTCCTGCCCTACAGTGGTGTCACTCAGGTGCTCCTTTGGTTGTACCCTACATGTCTGATTTCCCTCAGGAGCTCCAAGAAGGCGATTACCAATTACTGCAAAAGCAAAACAGAAATTGAAGAGAAATTTGACAAGCAGAGACGTGCTCAGAATAAAGAAAGGATGAAGAACAGAAGAAAAGAACTCTAAAAATACAAAATTAGAAATATCTTCCACAAAAAGGAATGTAAAAAAATGTTTACAACATTAAATGAAAGTAATCTGAACTAGTAGAAACTGGAATAGCTTATAATAAATGGAAAGAGACTGAAAAAGAAGCAATTTTGATATTATGGTAAAAAAAATGCGAAAAATGCTCAAAGCATGAGGAGATGCTAAAAAAATGCTTCCATCTACTGGCAAAGATCCAACTCTTAACTACACTACAGATCCTCTATAATGTGCTACCAGTGAGAAGATATCTTTGAGTAGGCAGGGAGACATCTGCAGCCATTTTAAGGCACTTTATTACTGCCAGATTAGTTGAACTAGGCATTATCTTAAATGCAAATCCAGATTTCAACACCGGTATCTTAACTTCCTACCTTGGCTACACTCTGGAAGTATCAGATTGGAGATTCAGAGACTACAGACAGGGGATGTGTTCGGGCCCCAACTCTGCAAGAAAATACAAACTACAACAAGGAATACCACAGCAGAGGGTTACATTAACAGGAAATCAGTGTACTCAAACAAGGGGGGAGACAAGTGGAAAGTTTCAGAACATACATCAGTAATGTAAAATTGACTATTTTATCTGATTAATCAGTCTGGAAGCTAAGTCTTGACAAATTGAAAAGGGGGTTCTTCACTCAAGTAATGTAATGCTTGGAATAATGGTGATTTACCACATGCCTAACAATTTTGTCCCAAAACACGGAGTTCTTTCTACTTAGCACGTGCCAAATGAAGGGAAGGGCAGGCGTTACAAAGTGTTTGTGACATGGCAGTAGCAATATCTGCCACACACCTGAAAATGCCTACAATGGCAAGGACTTCAGATTACATCCCAAATTAAACATTCCAAAAGTAAGTGTTCTATTACTAAATTAAAGCAGTAATCGTTCAATGCAACCACAAAAAAAAAACCAAAAAAAAACTTTTTTCAAAATGCTAAGTCATTAAAGAAAACTCAGCAAATGACAACAGCTTTTTTTAAAAAATACACGGTCTATACCTCAGTTCAGATTTTAAAAATCCTATTAAAACTCACCATAAATCCATTTAATAAGAAATACTAAATACAGCAGCAAAAATGAAATGTAACAAATATAAACAAGATACAGTCACTGCTAATCCCTTCCCTGCACCAAAAGCTCAAGATGACCAAGCATCCTTCAGCTTTACTTTCCATAATTTGCTGATGTTCCTGCTACTCAATGAAAATGCACCCAAGAGCAGGCTGGGGCATGGCAGGCTATTTCTGTGTAATACAACACTTTGTACCAGCTCACTACCCAAGGACGCTGACAAAAGATAAACTATTACAATGTTGCATTGGATTGTCTTTTTTTCCAATCAACTGAACAAACAGAGGTGGACAATGCTTAAAGCAGAACAGTCTCCCTAATTATTTCACCAATATTTGCATCTTTTCCCTTGCCTCTCCCCCATGCCATTTTAAAGCCATTATTTCCACTTCTGTCACCAGCCAAGTTTCCATAAGGAGACATTCACACATGCCTGAGCAGTAGTAAGGCAGTCAAAAGAGCAGCAACTTCAAAGCAGCGTTATAGGAAGCATCACAGTCAAAAGTAACAGGGAGACAAGACAAACCACAGCAGCATTATCAACCTTTGTGCTCCAGAAAATAAAAGCAGCCCAAGTGAAAAGGACACCTGCTTTATAACCGTTGACAGTAGAAAATAAAATTCCATTTCCTACCCTTTTTTACTATTTCAAGGAGAAAGCAACTGATTTGTTTTCCTGACACAAACCCCAGCCCTGCCAAGCAGCCTCAGCCCGCTGCAGAGGCCAGGCCTCAGCACCTGGAGACAGGAACCAGCTCCTGCTTATGTAACTGCTCCTGAGTGCCTGGAAAAGGATCCATCCATCCATCCCTGCTCTGGGGAAGAACAAATAGATAGATTTACACCGCAGTGCTGCCTTCCACACAAGTTTTTCCAGAGGAAAACAGTTGGAAAAAAAAAAAGGAGAAAATCCTTTCCTGAGCTTACTCATACGTTTGTAGAGGTCACTTCAAAATGTGGTGATTTATGTATCTAATGTTTTATAACACTTTGTTTCATGCAACTTGCAAGTTTAAAATACAGTAAACCACAAAAAGCTAATGCACAGTGCATTAAACATAAATTTAATACGAAATCATGTTTTTTAATTTGTGCACGGGTTCCAAGTAATGTCATCAATGTAACAACATCATTATTTTTAAAAATTAATCCATTTAACATACTGATCAGAAGCTGTTATTTATCTTTATTCAAATACAAACTAAAGTAAACATATAGAATAAGTAGGTTTATGGGATGATTTTAATGTTTCAGTATTTGAGAAGGTATTGACTATGATGTTTAACACATTTGACGAATAAAATTACTTAAAGCTGAGCACTCTATCCCGGAGTGGACAAATCCTGTATTCTAATACTTTATGAATTTTTCTTCTTTCTAATGTAGGGTAGAAACAAGAATGAAACCCAAATAGACTCAACATTGTTTCAGATCTTTCTCAGATTTGGGCACAAAGGGAAGAACTGACTAAGGTCCCCTAGAACCTCTAATTAAAAGCCTACAACTGCTAAGGAACTGTCAAGCCCACGAGGGGCTGACACTGGCATGTGCCAGTGAGCAAAATCTGATAATAAAAGCCAGAAGTGCCACACAACCAGAATGAGACAGATCAAAAGGACAATGGGCAAGCAGGGAAACTGCTTTGCTACCATTTACCAGCCCATCAATTCTGAGTTGTACCCACCGGGGAGAGAAGCTGCTGGAAGCAACACAATTTATGCACTCAGCTGCTCTTTAGAGAAAGGACTATCTGAACAGGCAAAAACCCTGAAAGACCACTGGAGAGCAGTCAGGCAGCTACTAACACCACCTTTATCAACAGGCTCTGTCTCCAACACTACTGTGGTCATCTCTGCTCACCTGGTAACTGTGTAACACAACAATGCTCTAAATTCTTACCTATATTTTAAAGAAATATCATAATTATAGACACCAAACAGTTACTATTTCTCAAATCTCATGTTATGTAAAGCTGGATTACCACACCTCCCTGAAATAAATAGGGATTTTTATCTCTTACTCTCTTCTCCCTGAAATTATCTTTAAGTAGGTAACTTAATTCCCACTTTGTGTAGACCTTTATATTCATATCACACCAAACACATTATAAAACACTGTTGTCAAGTGTAGCAAAGTTCCCTCCCACGTCTGTGATCATGATCTAACATCACTGCTGATGCTCACAGTGCATTATGTCTTAAGTCATCTGTAACTAGTAACTCACTCGATACAACTCAATAATCCATGGCAACAGTGTGTACTGAAACTGCTATTTCTGAGCATGCATCTCATCTATGCTGAGGTCCATTAACACGCTTGTAACAGTGCTGAAGGGACTGAGCACTCACCAACAGGAACAGGCAGTAACTTGCATTTAGGTTCACTGTAAAGCTTTTTTTTCCCTTTCACTGATATACTGTGCCACTGAAGCAACCAGGACATTTACCTGAAATTTATGTTGGACTCCAGGAAGTTTCAGTTATAATACCAAGTGCCCATAATTCTGTATCTCTGTTAGCAGTCACAGGAAATAAAGATTTTACAGATAAAACCCAAAAACATTTGAAAGCCTTCATATTACTGAGTTATGAGTATTGAAACAGTTATCAGAAATCCTACAGAGCTCTAGGAACACCAAATTCTTCTAAACTCAGATGCAACATTTCTCAGATCAAAACCGAGAAACCTCTGCCACTTCTGTCCACTGACAGGGTGATTGATTCTGCTCAGCCACAAATCCCTACCTCTACCTCTCCTTCTTAGCCTGTAGCATACTCCTGTTTTCTTCATCTGGAGGTCTTCTTTTCCCCTCTCTCATTCCTTCTCCATTCACTTCTTCCTGAATCCGTTTGTTTTCTCCCTACCCAAGCTTTCTTCTTTCTCTGACAAAAAAAAATGAGAAACCTCATGTTCCAACATTACTGTTCATTACTGGTATAAACATACTTGTAAACAACCACAAGACTAAGAAAAATGGGAGCAAACCCAACAGCAGTGGTGGTACATCCACGCTGCAAACAGAAATGGAAGTCTTTAGACAAAATGGCCATCAAAAAAGCAAAAAACCACAAGGCTAAAATAACAGCCATTTCCTAAGACACTGTCCTAACTACCAACCTGCCTCCTACCCATCCTCATCATTATTTACCATCATTAAGCTCCTTCACAAATTCATTTAAACCCCCAGCCTTGTGGCCTGAAATGCATTTTCTGACACATATACACAGTGGGCATTCAGCATCCAGGACCACCTCCTTCAAGCATCTCAGTATTTGAAGCCTCTAGTGAAGACAAGTTTGGTTAACTCCATAGGAGGCACTACTGTACATTTCCTCAAATTAGAAGGTACAATTACATTTAAAAGCCATCTGTACAGAAATGAAGCTTAATGAAAAAAAAAAATAGACACAAGGGGTACTATAGGAAATGAATAAGGGAACAAAACCACTACATGCACAATTATCTATTGCCCGTGAGTCTCAAGAAATAATTTCTAACCGGCATCATATTAAACTGCACATTCATTCTACAGGAGTATACAAAAAGAAAATCTATGAGCAAATTCCAGAGATGGGTTAAAATGCATTTTACAGATGACTTGTTAAGTGAAAACAAGGTAAACACAATATAGAAGCTATTAAGCCAGTACACCAATACAATTGCTTGAAAGCAGAAAAGCACACAGGTGGACTGATGGTTAAGTAACGACCTTTTAAAGTTACATTTATAAAAGAGTCAAGAAAGAACTGTGAAACACATGAAATACGCTGGGGTTTTATGCAGCCTTCATCATTTATACAAAAACACAGTAAGAAATTACTAGAATCAATGCAATTTGATGTTTCAGCTAAGAGGCTGTTTCAATATATATGCTATTTAAAGTAATCCGTTAATAATATAACCTAAGAAGTGGGTTTTGCATGTACTTTCAAGTTCACCAAATAAGAGGTCATTAAAATACTCATTTTGAATTAACCAACACAGCATTTACAGTGTACCTTTGGAACACGGTGACAACCAACATGCTCTGCTGGACTATCAGTGTGGCTGGCAAACAGAAACAGCAGCTGTATACTGAAGTATAAACCCCAAAAAGGGTGTAAATCAGATACCTGTGCCTTTGTCTACGAAACACAAGTCTCAGAAGCAAGCTATTTCCAAGACATAACATGCACTTCTACAGTATCACAGGCGAATGGGCAATTTCAAAAAGACTGCAAGATAAATGAAAAAAAAAAAATCACGAAGAGGGAACTTTCCTCTTACATTATCTCAATTCATATTAAATGTTCATTTATCTGCATTACAGTGCAGATAGGGAATCAAAAATTACATTGGCATGATTGGTTTGCTGGGTGTATTTTAACCATGTAACTTTTGTATCTCCTCCAGCCTACAAAGAAAGCTCAGTATTCACAGCCTCAGTAATATGAACAAGAGGACTTTTACATACTGGTGAAGCATTCAGATGCTGCCACTTTTCAAGCGTTGTATCTTTAATTTAATCTCCTATAGAAATTAAGATTAAGGGATCATATTATTCATTTACTATTCTTTATGCTCATATTTTAAAAATCATATATATGTCTGTCATGAAAATGAGTATCCACACAGTAAAAACAAATCCAAGCGACTGCGCTCCAAGGGAAAAGCAAGCTGCTCTATGTATTTT
Source organism: Oriolus oriolus (assembly GCA_013400235.1). Lineage (NCBI taxonomy): Eukaryota > Metazoa > Chordata > Aves > Passeriformes > Corvidae > Oriolus > Oriolus oriolus. The sequence continues at coordinate 472,459 of VXBT01004570.1, forward strand.
GGCAGCAACCTGCTGGGCAATCGATAGCCATACAGCTCTGGAACAAAAACCCCAGAATTACGGTGTTACGTGAGAAAGATGGGATTCATGCAGTGAGGGAAGGAAAGGAAGAGATACTATGGGGCAAAAAGGATTTACATCTACAGGAAAACAAGATTCTTTCATTCCACAGATGGCTGAACAAAATGCTTACTAATATAGTATCTCCAAGGACTTGGATACATATAACATTAGATAAGATTTACACTATAAACTCATTCAACACATCTTCCAACTTGAAACAAAACATACTTCTCTCCATCTCCAGATCATGTAAAAATTTCCCTGTTGCTTGCAAAATCTTTCACAAGTCTAAAGAATTATGGGTGGAAAGCAAGTCGTAGCCATCAGAAACAAATCTGGAACAGATTCCCAGTGTTTCAGCTCCTTTATTACTGGTTCCAGCACACTGCACTGACTCAATCCAAGAACCACTGAACTCTTTAGAGCACCAGGTTAATCAAGTCCAGTCCTCCGTCCTCAGTATTGCACGATGCCAGGCAACACGCTCCTTGGATCTGTAATGCACTAAAAAGACAGGTCAGCACTACCCCTACTCAGCAGCTGTTGGGAGCGACACACAACTTTTCTTTCCTATCACCCTTATTTAAGAAGTCAGCAGCACAGTTACCCACCTCTCTTCTGCAATAAACCACAGCAGCCCACTCACCTTTGCTTCTCTACAACACCTGCAGAAAAACCAAATGCGCACCTCTTCACTCGCTACACTTCCCAATCTGGCAGAGAAACAAGATTAATTTCATTTTGTTTCAATTGATATGCAAAGCTCAGAGCTGCAGAACTTGAAGTGGGAATACAAATTTAATTCTGCCAGGCACCTTCAGCAGATGACTGGGGCAGGGTTTACCTTCACCCCCACACTCATCACCAAAGTGCACCTTGGAGATACTGGATGTGTGGCACACCCAAGATCAGAACGAGGTCTGAGCACCACACAGACCAGAGGAATCTACATCACCAGAAACCAGGACCCATATTTTACTATTAATGACACCAATCTTCAACCTTCCTCTTAAAATCCAACAATTCAAAAAAAAGAGAGAGGGAAAAAAAAAAAAAAAAAAATCGAAGTTGTTGAAGAAAAAAAGGAAACTGATGAGAGAACAGTTTCATTGGGTTAAAAGAAATGTAAGAGAAGCACAGTAAATAATAACCGAGAAACAAAAAACTCACAAATCTGAAAATATCTACAACTTTTGTCATGCAGTATCTTACAAACTTCCAATTATCTGACTGGCCAACTGGTCAAGCAATAAATTTTATGCATATTCATACAATTTGCCAATTCTTCTTGAATTTATAGTAGCTACATACACCATAAAATCATCGTTTCAAATGGCTTGGCCTTTATTTTAGTGTTCCTAAATCAATCTTCTAGTTCACACTTGGAGTGCAAACAGGTAAGACAACATGTACACTGAGTTCAAAGCAGAGTTTTGACACAACAAAACTGAACCTGGAAACAAAAAAGCTCCTGTAATAGTCAGTGTCATTCACAGATAAAGAAGGTATTATGTGATTTAGAAAGCTCTTTGATCTTCTTCTTACACTCAACATTTACCAACTCCTTTTAAGTGCATCACACCACTTTTTGGAAAAAAGTACCAGTGTATGTTCTTCCGCTGATAATCTGCTATGAATCTGCTAATGTATTTCACCCATATTATTTCCCTAAATAAAATTTTAGACTTGGAGTGAAATAGATATGTTGTACCCAAAGCACATATATAAAGTTTGACTTCTATTATTTATTTAAAAAATAGTATACCGTAGACGTACAGTATTTTTTAAAACTGCATGAATCCAGAAGGCTGTTAAGCATTTCTAGAGCAGCTACAGCTCCTCTGTAATTGACAGAGCACATATGAATCTCTGACCCAAGTATGGCCTAATTTCAATTTATCACCTGATAGGAAATGACCCCTGGATTCTTTGTATGCTGGGAAGAGGGAATGACAAGTTCCTCCCAGCTACCATCTTACTAACAACAACAAAAAAAAAGCCTCTTCTGCAAATTTGCAGTACAAGTAGTCAACAAGCAAAATTCACACTGAAACACTACCAGTCAGCATGGTAATAATTTGGTATACAGCATTTCTTTTCTAGCACTTAACTGGACAAGGGATCTTCTCAGCACAAGCAAAGAAAAGCTCAAAACACTTGAAGCATCTTTGATCCTGCCTAATTCCTCTGTCACTAATGAAGAATAGCTGGGAAACAGCCCTAAAATAGTTACCAAACTGAATTCTACAACATTTTCACACATAGAAAATAGAACCACGACACAGAGGGAAACAACACTTCCAGCTTTGTCTGCATTAGGCTTTAGTGCTTTTTTGTAACTACTGCAGACATCAGTTCGGCTCGAGTCAGGCCAGAAAACAGGAAGACACCAGCGAAGGCACATTTACTGCATTACTTTACATATAAAGCCACCCCCTACACCAGGGTTCAGCAGCGCTGTCTAAAGCAGCAGCTGATGCCTCAAGCCTCCACTGGAAAGCTTTCCACCTTTGTCACTATGTTGGAACCAAACTGCAACAGAAATCCAACATAAGAATTTTTTCAAAAGTTGTTAACTTTTGAAACATATCCAAATGTAAAGCCCTACTCAACTCCACTATGCAATCAAGCTGTTAAAAACAAAAGTGCATCAAGATTCCTGTGGATATTAAAAGGAAGGGGAAGAAGTATAGGAAAGAAGCAGCATGCAGTAAAATTCTTGAAAGACAAACCTAGAAAATCCTAGCAGAGCTTACTGGAATGTTTCTGGACCTTCAGGGTATTCCCCTAAACAACTGCTACTTCAGTGACACCACTGATTCATAGGTAGGTTTGTAACTTCAGCTGCCATCAAAATATCAGAGATATATTAACAATATTGACATATATAGCAAGCAAGACAAAGATATTTATATTATTCTATACACAACAGAGAGACAAAATATAGAGGGGTATAGCTAATAGCATTATCTGCAAATAATTCCATATGAAAGTTGATCATGTCTACTCAAGAAACATAGACAAAAAACCAATGCAAGTGGAATCCAGCACTGAAGTCTATGTTTTCCTCTGCTCAACATACACCGGGGACAAAACGTGAAAAGTTCAATGTATCAACACCAAAACTTCAAAACATAACATAGGGTCACACTGCCACATATTGACATTTCCAAATTATCAAATTTCACATGAAAACAAAACAATGTTAAAGTTTCCTGAAGCTCTCTTTTCCCTGGCCTTCATAACTAACAACTCTTGCCTTAGTTTATCCTCAGACTGAAGCTATCACACAAGCTATTCAGAGAGCACTCCAGCTCCACGCTTTCTAAAACACAGAGGATCTACAGGTTGTGACTCCACACCTGTTTTTCACATAGTTTATCACCTTTTTTTTTTTTTTACCATTTTTCTTACTGTAACAGAACTATGCCTGTGCAAATCTCAGCTGACTGGACTTGCTTCTTTACATCCCTCTACCTTGAGCAGATCTGGATGAAAGAATAGGGAAGGACACCCTGGAGTTCCTGGCCTTGCCTTCAACCTATATTTTTTAATTAATTAGATTTCTCTAGTAACTACCTTTAAAATAGTTTAAGTGACAGTTTATGGATTTCCTCTGCCATTCATGTTAAGCCTATTTGATGCTGATGTACTACTTGGAGGGCTGTTATTTCTGAAAAATAAGTACCAATATCAGCCACCTCTGCTTATCTCTTGCAGCAATACAACAGTAATATAATTACTGATGGAATAATCCAGTAATAAACCAGACTGGGATTATTCAGTGAAAGAATATCTATAAACTCACCTTGAAAGTATTTTTCCTATTCTACCTGTCCGCTATGGCAATATGAATAGCAGTTTAAGTGAAACTCAGCCAAACAAATAGTAAGTAGGAAAGTACTTTACTTTTATGTAAAAATAAAATTATTTATAGAGATAAGACAAATAATTATTCTTTACATATAAATAATATTTGTGTGCATTATGATAAAGGTCATTTACTTTTATTACACTGATTTTTCAGTGTGCTATTTTTTTGATAACTACATGGCATGTTTTGCTCTAATCTTTAGTCAAAAAAGTTGTCTCAATATGTACCCTGAATTCTATTTTTCCTGAATTCCAATTCAAGTGGAAACTAATATGTCAACGAAGGATCCTTGATATATATTTTATAGCTTCCCATCCAGTTACATTAATTGATACAATTTTCCCAGTATTGCAAGATATAGCCAACACTTCAGGCCAACATAGAAGTAAAAGCTGTCTCTACCACCTAAAACTCAATACTTTCAGTTACTTTCAGCCATTTACTTTTGACTTTCTATTTCTTATCAATACAAAAAGCTTTGTCAACTTGTAGTACCATTTTACCTTTCTCAATGCTTTACAGAAACAGGAGGGATAACCAAGCATATTAGCTCACATTTCTGTCCATTTGAAAGTCTAAGTCTCCTAAAGAATCAGAAATAGAACTATAAACAGGCCACCTTTCAATTTCTTTAATCTCAATCACACTACAAAAATAAACATTAGCCTTTATATAACACTTTCAAAGAAGCCGTGAATATACTGGTGTCTTACAACAGTGTTCTGGAAAAGATCACAGATTCATCAGTACACAGACTAACTGTGCACTAAAACTATCACTCCTCAACGGATTTTTGGCTAAGAAAATCAGTTTTGTTCAGAAGATTCTCATCTTAGCATATCAAAAAGATTTTTCTGATCAACAAAACATGAACACACAACTTCTTCCCAAAACCTCCTTTTGGCCAACTTGTACTCAAATTCAAAACACCACTCTAATCCTTTAGCAAAATAATTTCCAGGTAATTTTCTATAGATAGCCTGTAAACTGAAAAACTAGCAAGCTGTTTTCTGCCAAAGCTGGCACAGCGAGTGGACAGACTACAACAGACATTAAAAGCTTATCATTCTTTGGCCACAAGTTTTAATACTGCATCTTTGTTCAGTCTCTACCTTTGTTCCCTGAGACAATCACAGCCAGACTTTACGCCAAGCTAAAAAAAACTGTATTTCATCTCAGCCTTAGCCCCAGGCCTCAGATCCTGAAATGAGAGTGCGTTTGAAAGTATTTAATCCCCAGCCTCGTAACTGACTCAACGCTAACACACAAAAATAACACCCAATACCTGGAGTCAGCACGGCAGTTTTGGGGTGGGTTTCTTCCTTTCTCACACACTAAAGGAGGCACCATAAAGCAATGCAAATAAATCACGTGTGTCAGAACACAGTAACTTGTTCAGGGTTGATCAGGGCTTCAATTAGAGGAAGAGGCTTGTTTGAAATTTTAGACCCTTCTTCAGCTTCCATTTCAGATTCCCCAAACCTCTGAAGAGATTTTAAAATTTGTCTCTCTTGGGTCAAGGAGACTGTTCTTCTCAATCTGCATCACATGCTGTAACTTTATAAAAAGAAGCACACTGATGGTTCAGGCAGTAACAAAGGATTTGAATGCCTCAGCCACTGAAGGTGTATCTAAAATCTGGATTCGTTCCATGCAATCAAAAATTACTTGCTAATAAAAGTTAATTACAACGTTTTAAAGCCTTGCCTAGTCAGTTAAATGCTGCCCAAAGAAAATAAAAGCTTTTATTCAAGTAGAGCATCTTTTTTATTATTACTATTTTACTTGTTTGTACACAGCTCCTTCCAGTTTTGGGTTCAGTTTGGACTCAAAAATTGACGGCAGCGTTATTTAGAAATTCTAATCTGAGACAACCACACTTAATAAAAAGACTGACAGAATTCGGTTAACTTTTAATATCTGAACTAAATGAAAAAACGTGAAAAAATGACACCCTCTGAAAAACCTCTTTCATAAAATAGTAAGGAATATTCTGTCTATAAATAAACAAGGTCGTTAACACGAAAACATAAAGTCTATCAATTTCCATCTGCTACTTGTTTCTCTGTCTGGTTAAGAAGATAAAAACAATTATTGAGCCACAGGCACCTATTTAGCCATAACATTTATGAGTAAGAAACTAGCCCACCTCTGCAAAAAGTCTGACATGCCAAGAGTGCCAGTTATTCTTAGAGTGAGACATGACCACAATTTCACGTAATTAGAGATGTTATAAAACGCATCCCGCCCGCTCTCCCCATCCCCCTCCACCACTAACACCATTGCAGGAGTGACTTGTTACACATCGCGATGAGCAAGTAACATTCCCTGCCCGGGGAGAGAGCGGAGATCAGGCCATAAAAAGGGCACGAGATGCAAACAGGGATCCTCCCCTGCCCGGGCCGGCAGCCGCGGCTGCCCGGGCACAGCCTCGCCCTGCCCCGCGCCGGCACACGGAGCGTCCCGGGGGGAGCGGGAGCTCCCTCTCCATCTCCGGGATCGCCGGCGCGGGGAGAAAGGTGCCCCGGGCGAGCGGGTCACCCAGTCCGGATGCCCGGGGACGGAGGGGGAACGGCGGGGAGGGGGCTCGGAGGACCAGGGTGGCCGCCGGGGAGGGCTGGGGGGCGACCGCTGCCTTCCCCTTGGTGGCGTGCG
>VXBT01004570.1:479614-507941 GCA_013400235.1 Oriolus oriolus
GAGTCGTCTCTGTGTTATTTCGCCATTTCATGTTGAGTGTCTCCACAATCGGAGAGAGACACCCCGTCCTGCGGGACGCCCTCGGCCGCCCTTAGAGGTGCGAGGCACGGAGCCATCCGCTGGCAGACACGTTCAATCCTCAGCAAAGAGGCCTCCAGAAATTAAAAAAAAAAAAAAAAAAAAAAAAAAAAAACCCCCAACCNAGCCCCACGAAACAACAGGGAAAAAAGCCACCCCCCACCAAACAACAACAAACAAGCGCGCTCGTTCCTCACAGGAGCCGCGGTAGCGAGCTGACAGGTTACGCCGAACCGTGACACTGCGCCCGGAGTCTCACCCGTTCTCTCTCCAAGAGGAGGCGGCCGCCCATGCCGGAGCGGGACTCTTCGCCTGGCCGCGGGCGCTGGGGAACTCCAGGAAATGTCACTTCCCGCGTGTGCCGCGGCCCGGTGGGCGGGGGGCGGCCGGTCCGGGGCTGCGAACCGGCACAGCGCGCCCTCACCGCCGCCTGCAGCCTCACCCGAGCGAGCGAGCGCTCAGCGCCTCACGAGCCCCTCACCCTTCGCTTCGGGAACCCCTCACTCCTCGTCTCAGGAACCTCTTGCCTCAAGAACCCCTCATCGCTTGCCTCAGGAACCCATCATCCCTCGCCTTAGGAACCCCTTACCCTGCTTCCCCCTCAGGAAGGGCTCGCTTGTTGCTGAGAAGTGAGAAGGAGTCGCTGTCGCCTCACCTTTGTGCAGGTCCGTGACCTCCCAGCCGCAGCAGAGTGCCATGACAGCCCAGGAAGGAGGGAAAGGTGAGTGTGGTGGCTGCTAATGCAGTTGCACGGCCATTCCCTCTTCCCAGGCCTTCACACTTACAGGCTATCACTTTCCAGCAGGTTGGGCTCCTCCATTAACTTCCCACATATGTCAGTGAATGCAGTGTAATGAGCCCCGGTGATAAAATCTAGGCCTCCTTGCTCCAGGAGCATCAACCCATCCTGCTTGAAATGAAAGGGAAGCACTTAATGTTTATTCATTGATTCTGGTGGAACTATGTGCTTTTCAAGCAGAAAATATGAGATGCTCCCAATCAACTGAATCATCAATCCATGGGCAAATAGCTGGGGAGATAAAAAATGCTCATCCATCATAGCTGGGAGTAGCATGTTAATGGAGATGGAATTTATTTTCTCCCATAAAGCATTACTGGTTAACCCCAACTTGCTATCTCTTTAGCAATTAGTGGTGTCATGCTTGTGAAGCACAGATGAGGGGTTCAGATTGGTGCAATACACAATTACTGTCCTCAAAATGATTCTCATGAAACACCTCAGACTGATAAACACACAATATGCCTGACAAACAGAAAGGAAATAAATTAAAGAGTGTGAGGCGTAACTCTATAACCTCTGGCCAAATGCATGCAAGTGCATAGCTTTGCCATCTACGAATGTCTCACAAAGGCGTATCACTACCATAATTTTGTTCTACTTTTATTCTTCTGGATACAGCCATTCATTGGGATGTCTTCTCACCAAACACAGAGAGGTTTTTCCTGAAGGATATCATAACTGGCTGTTTTGCAAGAGGGCTGTCACATGAAAGCATGCAAAACAGGAGTTAGGAGCAATGGGAAACATCTCTGTGAGTTAAGGTGATGGGACGTGGTCTCGTTCCCCATCCCTGCTGGGTATCTTGGATGCCACATGACTTGCTCCTAATGAAGATGTATCTAGAGGAGCAGCAAACTCCACAAACCCCAGGGTGCTGCTCCAGGCAGCTGTGGTGCCAGACACCTGAGCTTCGAGCAGGGAGATTGCCCATCCTGTGTTCTCAATGTGCTCCTTCTGCTAGAAGAGGAAACATTTCAATATTTGATAGTGAGAAACACTGTATACAAATCAAACCAATAATTTTGATCCCAAGCCACAACAAGGCTGTAAGGCTTGGATGATGACTTTTCACTTGGCACAAGTGTCCGAGTTACAAACTCTGCAAAATGTATCTGCAGCTCTTCTCTGTCCGTGATCCCCTATAGCATGGTCATAAGAAATGGTGCCTGACACTGTCCCACATGACAGCAAGGATGTTTGGTACTGAGTTTGCTGCCTCTTTTCTCAAGTATTTTGCCCCTTTTCCCCAGCTCTTTATGAGAAGCTGCCAAGGAAAAGGCAAAAAGGAGAGCAGAGAGAAGAGGATACTTCAATTTGCAAAATGCAGGGAATGGGAAAGGCAGTGAGAGGACCACAGTTAGAAAGGTGAGGGGAAACTCTGAGGTGCCCTGGTTGCAGGGAGCAGCACAGTTACAGGATCAATACAAAGATGTGTGTAACAGCGTATGCACACTGGGATCCAGGAGTTCCAGGGAATTCTAGGGATTCAAAATGATGCCAGAGTAATCTCTGAACAGCAGAGTTAAGGACAAATAAGAGGGTTTTTTAGCTACGTGGAGAAACTTGCAGAAACCTGGGGGGAAAGGAAGTTTTATAAGGGCTTCACTCTGTTCCTAGGTAGAAACAGTTAACAACAGTTAACAACAACGTAGGAAAGGCAGGAGAGCTCAATAACTATTCCTGGTCTGGTTTTGGGGAAGAGCCAGATGATACACAAATATCATTTGATGATGATGATGAAATACATTCCATTACAACAAGCACTGAGGAGGATGTTAAACAGAAGCTGATGAAGTTGGCTATCAGCAGGTCCAGGTAACTTGCATCCAAAAATTCTAAAAGCACTGGCACAGAGTATCTTTAGACCATTAATGCTGATTTTCAATAAATCTTGGAACACTGTTAAAGTTCCAGAGCACTGGATGAAATATTGGACCAATATTTTAAAAAGGGTAAACAAGGTGACCAAGGTAATTACAACCTGCCAGACTGACAAGAATTCTGGGTAATAAAATGGGACATTATCTACATTACTTGATTAAAAAAGAATTAAAGGGTGGAAACACAATAAATGCAAATTAATGTGGAAAATAAATCTTGCAAAAATAATTTGATTTCTTAAATGGCATTACAAGTTTGGTTGATGAAGGTAAGTAGGTCTGCAAAATATTTGTTCTGGTAACTTGCAGCATTTTAATTAAGAACCCAAAATGATACAGACTCATCACAGCACATATTAAACTGCTGAGACTCTAACTAACTGGCAGTTACAAAGTGGGGAAATAAAAAGTCATCATCAAAGAATGTGTTTCTGCGTCCTATGGCAATTAGTTCTACAATGGATTGTATTGATATTAATGGCTCTAAGAAAAACATAAAATCATCGCTTAAAGAGTTTGCAAGTGATGTAAGCAATTGGGATTCATAAATAACAAGTCATGCTGTGAAGTAGCTGAGACAGCTTGATAACAAGTAATGTGCATTTCTGTAGAGCCAAATGTAAAACCATGCACCAAGGAATAGAGAGAGTGATTACAGCATGAGAGAATTTGTGCTCTTACAAGTTAATGCTCAAAAACCTCAAGAATCATCACATGTAATCAGAAGAAAATAAGCAGGTGGTGTGGTGCTGTAGCCAAGAGGATAATGCAATCCTGGGTTTATAAACAGGAGAATATAGAAAGATGTCTGTATGTATTTTTCTGGTACTGGTCCCATTGCTCCTGAAGTCCGATACCCAAATTCCTTAATTCCTTAATAGAAGCTGAAAAAGAGGTGGTTCAGAGAAGATCAGTAGGAATGATTTAAAGTGAAAATGTTCTATCTATTTCAGTGTCAGAAAAGAAGGTGAAGGGGTGACTCAATCACAGGTTTTAAGGACTTCCAAAATTGAGTGAGTGCATGCAGATGTATTCATCTTCCTGTGAGGTCTTCTACCAGGGAAGGTAATTAATCACCAAGGGCAGGACAAGCTGGATTTCCCAGAACTGGGAATGTCAAAATCAGGTGGTCGTAAAAACTTAATTTTAACAGAAGCAGGAGTTCAGTCCTGTAAGTCTGCTTCCCAGAAGATAGAACTCCGTGTCTGTAGCTGTGGATTCTGGCTGCTTGTCTATGCAGAAGTTGATTTCCTTGGGCACTAAGAAGTAACAACCTGTCATCCCTTTCAGCATCATCTGACACAGCTCATGTGCTGTTCAGCACATGATGGGAGCAGCCGTGGGGATGGCAATGTTTACAATGGTTGAAGGGATGGGTGGACTCGTTCACAGGAGGCAAAGCCTTTGGAGCATATTGCATGCCGAGATAACTTTTCTCACTCGGGAAGCCTGAGACATACATTGTTGGAGGCTGGGGGGTTACTCCTGACAAGTGTGACTATATGATTATCCTGCTACTAAACTCTTCTTCCTCTGGCATCTGCTTCTGGCCACTGTCACAGACAGCACAGGGATCTTGTGCCAAGCAGTCTCTCAGGTCTGCACCAAACTGACCCATGCCTGATCTCTGAAAAGTGCAGTGGGAAATTTGGTGTGAGCAGAGAATAGATGCTTAACAACATGCATTACACAGAGGAGGGCAAGAACCAGTGGAGAGAACAAGAATTCCTCATATTAGAAGGCCAAAAGGCTGGCTTGGGTAGGGGATTGTACATAAGGCTCTGGACCTCTCCAAAATCTGTCATTGAATTAAACATTCAGGAGTCTCTCAGTCTGATCTGGTACCATCAAAAAATTAGGAAACCTTTCAGCAAAATGTTCGTGACTTTCCCAGTGTAGTTCTTGATACAAGTGCTCAGCCTTCTACTGATATGCAGGATCTCGAGTAGGAAAGGCCTGTGCTGTGAGCCTAAGAGTCCAAACCTCTTGAGTGACTGAAGCTTTTATTCACAGTTCCATGGAAGAAAATGTTGGCTTTTTTTCTGCACAGTTGCTAATACTGCCTGCACACCACACTCTGACAGGAACAATACTCTAAGTATTCGTTACTAACGCCATTTCTAGTGAAGGGCTTAGTGATCATTTAACCAGTTTTTGTTGTAAAATAAACGCCCTCGCTAATACCCTTGGAAAGAGGCGAGCAGACGGCGCTGCCGATTGCAATGCTGTGGCTTTGCCCTCTAGTGGCTAAGGGACTGGCCCAGCTGCGGTGGTGTCTTGTCTTAATACATTTTGATTACCTCATCAGCCTCGAATCTTTGATTTTTCTAAATTCTGTGCAGACTTTATCCATTAAACTCAAGTACTACCTGCACCAGAACAATGTGAATCAATAAAATCCTTGGCTTAAGATTCTCAGAATCCTATATTAAGGTTAACTCAGTATTAGTGAGTCATACGATAAAGCCACTAATACATAGGCACTTAATTAATCTATGATGCATTTTCCACCAGATAGGACTTAATCTCTTGGAAGGAAAAAGGCCTTCTAGGTCACCATCGCATTGTGTGAGTCAATGTAGAGTCATTCCATGCTGAATATCTAGTCTCATTTTGTCCAGTTTAAATTTTAAATATGCCATGCATTCTTAGGAGTAAAAAAAAAAAAAACAAAACAAACAAAAAAACCAAACAAAGATTGTATGGTAATCCTTTTCAATAGTAAACTCAATAGGTTATGCATTTGAAAGAGGTATAGCTTCTTTACTGTCTATGTTGGCTAAATCTTGAAACATCCATCACTTTTCTGTCCATACTCCAGACACTGGCCTACAGGCTCTAAGAGGTCTGTGTCTGTATCTGTTTTAAACCTCTATGGGAGCTTGAGAAAGGGCATTGCACTTTAAGGACATCTCAATTTTTTCTCTTTCTCTCCCTCTGGCACTCATTTTAGCTTATTACCCCAAACTTCAGAAGGAAATAGCACTTATTCAGTTAAATTTTTTGTCTTTCTCTCCCCCTCCCTCTTTCCTGTATCTTTAGGATCTCTTGGCCAATTTCTGCCACAGCTGAAAAAGTGGTAAGTCTCAACAGAAATTTAGTTCTTCCAATTTCTGTGTCAGTCCATGGAGGGGTTGATCCAAAGCAAGTTCAGATCAGCTGGTCCATACGCGGTGTGGCAGCAGCCAGTTTGTCAATCAGTGCCCTGGCCTTGCAGAGAATGTGGAGGGAGCTGAAGTCATTGTGGTAGCAGGGTCATCCTGGTCATGGCACGGCTGAGGTTAGTGCAAGGAAGAGATGAGAGGGTGAAGACACAAATCCATGTGCAAACTCACTCTGATACTCACAGGACAGCTTTTCAAGGGTTGTTATTTGGACTCGGTATTTGAGTGTGAGATGTGATACTCAGGTAATTTGAAAGTCTCTGCTAAGCAAGAAGTCAAATTACAGGATTTAGTAGTTCAAATAAACAACTGGATCATTTAATTATTATTGTTTATCTTGTTATTTGTCCGTATTGAGAAGCCCTGGAAATGCTTAAGTACCTTTTTGATTACATTCCTGTTCTGGCCAGAAGCTGGAAGTGGCTTTAGTGAATACTCATGGGGTTCATGTATTTGTGAGGCTATTCCAGATGAACATGTCTGTGCTCAGTAACAAAAAAACTCATCAGGATCTGGAATCAGGAGAAACAGGTTCTTGTTCAACTCTTTGCTGCCTTGCTGAGTGACATTTAACCCCTCTGATCCCCTCTCCCTGTGTGCAGTAGAAGTAATTATATCTACAGCATGAGTAAGTATCCCATGAGTCCTTAGGAAGGTCTGTGAAACCACTTTGAGAGTCTCTTATGGGAAAGGTTATTATGAGGATTACATGAAAAGCCATCATTTGGAAGATATGAAATCATCACTTAAATATGTGCTTTCTGGTTCACTGAAACAAAAGAACTTTGAGGTTCAAAAATGAATAGGAGTTTGAAACATTAACTCCATCTACAGAGCTTCATCTCTCTAAAATGCTGACAAATACATATTTTCCATTTGAAGATCTGAAAGTAATTTAAAAATAGTTGAAACCTGCTGGTCACCCTGTGAGGATTAAACAACCTGCTTGTTATCACTCAAACATGCATTTGAGAGTTTGGCCTAGAACTGTAGAACTCCTGATTTTACAACTTATCCCATGTGTATTGGGGTATCCCTGGGATGTGCTATTGTTTAATTTCCTCAGTCATATAAAACTCTTTTAAGGCTGATAGTACTCCAGGAATAATGTTGGAGCTGTGCCAGAGGATGGCAGCTGGTAGGAGAATTGAGATTCTGATTGTTTGGATAGAAGTTGTAATTCATGCCAGTTTGGTCTAAAAAAACCTGCCTTAAGTATGATATATTGGTGAGGAGGGAGGGCCCAGCACAACTCTGTAAAAAAGTATCTCACAACTTCTGTGAAGAAGTTTCTGAGTTGTTGACAGCTCTACACACTTTTCCATGTGCACCACCAACATTTCTACACTTCACGGCCAATAGGAAGCGCAATGGGGAAGAACAGGTGATTTTTAAACTGAGAGTCTCCAACCTAGACTAGAAATGGCCCTATGAGGGAGCTTAGAAGCTCACAAATAACATCTCAGGCATTTGTGTGGGCTTCAGTGAACATGCCTGGTGCACTGACTCCTAGAAGCAAGGCTTATTCAATGTGTTGGCTGGGAGCAAACCCCACCAGACACTGCAGAGAGAAATTCCACCAGCAAACAGTAGCACAGAGGATGTTTTGTGGAGGATTTTTGAATGACTGTTTTTGTGAACAGAAACTCACTCCCTTAAATGTGGACACTTCAGATGCAAGGAAAATTCTAAGAACAAAAGAATTTTGGAGAAATCAAAACACTACAATGCAGACTTGACTTGATTTTAATTACATACAGTGCAAAATAAAACTGTTGCAAACAGAAAAATCACATCAACATATGTATTATTAAATAACTCATTATTATGACTGTTGTAGTGATATCTTTTCATGTGTCTTTTCTTTTGTTTCTTCCAGCATAACTGTATTCTATGACCAAAAAAGCTGTCATATTTTTTTACAGATTCAGTAAACAAATTAAATAAATCTGTTCATCATTGTACTTATATAAATGGAGACACATTTTACACAGAAAAACATCTAATCATTTTAAATCCTGTTTTAATCCGTGATGACTTGTAACAGTGAGTTCCATGCACTAATTTTGGCACTTTAAAGGTATTGTCTTTCAGCAGATGTAAATGCTCTACTGCACAATTTAAGTTAATGGCCTTTTTTTTTTTTCTCATATAGGAAAAATTGTTCTCTGTTAATCCTCGATTCTGTTTATTTCTGCTATGTTCCTCCTTATTCTTCTTCTATAAAAATTATGATGTTTTCAATTTATCTTTAAATCACAAGCTACTCTGCATCTTTATATGGTGTCATTTTCAGCTTTTAATTCCTCAGTCCTATCCCTATTGACGGAGGGGTGAGGATTATGGCCAGAGCTGAGGGGGCCAGGTCACTGAGTTAGAGAAGCTCTTCTGTTCTGTGGTTATGTGAAAGGTACCTAAATAGAAATCGAAGTCCAAGGTGGGAACACAGACAAAATAAACAGATGAAGGTCAGAAACTGCTACGTCTGACTCCTTGAATAGCCTGTGCTTCCAGAGCACAGCAAACAGGGATGCATCCCATCTCTGTGCCTCACAAACGTTGGTGTGCAGCACTGGGGCCCTGAGGGGGAATGCTATAATATCATTTTTTCTCATTATCTTCTTTCACCAATTCCTCCAGATCTGCAGGTCTGTGAACCTGAGGAAGGAGGGGAAAGCTGTGGGTCTCCGAAGGAGAAGGGAGGACGCAGAGAGAAGGAGCCCAGTGGGTGCTGGGGCAGAGGAAGGCAGGGGTGAGAGACAGCAGGAGCAGTGAGCGCACACATCTTCCATGAAGTTCATCGTTTCTGTTTGAGGTAGGAAATATGTTTCAGGCAAAGTTTTCAGTCCAAGCGTAGAGTTGTCAACTTGTCCATGACCATGCAGCTACATATTTCCAGTCTGGTTGGTTTGGTTGTTTGAGGGGCCTTTTTTTATGAAGACGTAAGTAAACAAAAGTTTATTTCATCTATAGTACCTTTTTTTTTTCTTTCAATGCTTATGTGAAGGGTTTGATCTAATATGTATATATGAGTTTATTCTTTAGGTCTTTCTAGATTCAAAGGAAGAGCTGAGTTTCCTTTAGGGAGGAACTGAAACTTACTTGAAAGGAAGTGATAGATGTAGTTGGCTCATTGTTATCTTAAGCATTTCCCTTCTTTGTTGCACTGGAGATAGATGAATAGCTGCTATGCATGGACATACATGACCCCCAAGCTCTGGTTAACGATTTTTTGTAATTAAATCATTCAACGTGTGATTGAGTCAAACTCCAGCAAAAGAGATTTGATTCTTGAAAGAAACCGGCAGGCATCACTTTTGCAACATTTTCTTGGCTTATCTGCTGTTGGCATCTTGGTCTTCTCCTCACTACTTCTCCTTAATGACAGTGGGTACAGTGGGCATCAAAACCACCATCCTCTGTGCACAGAATATTTGAAGCTGTCTTTCAAAGGAGAAAGACTCACACACCCATGCTGCAGATTGCAGGCACATCTTCCTTTGCCCTTAAATAATTCGGGAATATGTTGCTCGAATTTAACCACACTTGACTGAGGCAACTGGTGACTGCTGCAGGGGAAGGCCAAAAATGGCTGCCACTGCTGAGGGCACAGAGAGGGGAGGCAGCCACAGCAGTAGCTTTCAGCAGCAGGTGGCTGTCAGTCAGCCACACACAGGCCCAAAATTCTTTGTAGGGTTATTTCTCCTCTATCAGAACTGCCACAGGGAATACAGTGCTCATACTTCAGGAAAAAGGTGTGATGGGGGGCAGGTAAAGAATGGTTAAAAAACATGGGCTCCTGCGTTCATCAGTTCTTCAAGCAGTGAAACGGTTCACACACACACACACACACGAAGCTTTAAGTACACCCTGAAGTATTCAAGGCATTAACGAAAATCCAAAGCATCTCGTTCATTTCAATTACTTCTCCACCCACATTCTTCATTGAATTAAAGGATATCCTACACACTCTTTTGTTTCACTTATTCCCTAAAGATTGTTTCACACCAAGCAAGGATCTTCAGCGTATTCATAGTAACGTCTCAGTCACGGCATTCAGCATTATGATGTTCCTGGCACAAGGGATGTTATTAAAGGATTGAAGAGATGAATAGATGGCAGATTTCCCCAGGGCAGCACATCAGAAAATGGACATCAAAAGAACCTGGCTCAAAATGCAGTGGGTATTACTGGGTCCTGACAAATCCCACTCATTTCTGAACGGTAACACTGTCAGGCTGTGTTAGGGACATGTCCATCCTGGAATACCTCCATAAAACTGTTTGCTTATCCAGTAAAAGCACTCCCATTTCAACACCCACCCCTCTAGTTGAAGACAGCATAATCTTCATTAGTCAGAAGTACTTTGGGCCCAAATCCAAATACAATATTACTCAAATAATTAGCAATATCCCAAGGCTCAGGCTCTGTAGCCATCAAAATTCCCTTTTTCTCCCACCATTTTTCATGAATCCATCTGGATTGCCCGAGAAACCCGGAATGTGTGAGTCCCTTTTACAGGACATGTAGGTTGTCATACAAGTCATCTTCACAGACCCCAACAGGGTAACAGGCCACAGTCTGTGACAGGAAATTTTAAAAAATTCTATTTCCTTCTTCACCAAGAACTGGTTGAAATTTATTTTCTTAAAGCTATTTCAAACCATGAGTAACAATTCCTGAGAAAGCATTGAGGAAGGAGAAGCACATATACTGACATGATGTCACCACCTGAATTATTCTGCTGAGATATAAAAATAGTTTGGAAGGCAGCATGGCCAAAATTACTATATCATTTAATTACAACCTAGTTTCATGACAGGCCATCAGTTAATTAAGAGTGTCAAAATGCTGAATTGCCTCCAGCTTCTACATGCTTTGCAAATGACATGGAAGTCATCTTTTTAAATAGCAACAGCTTAACTGAAAATGTAGAACCCATAGTGAAACGCTTTGAAAAATGAGGCAGTCAACTGAGCTGACCTGAAATTCTCCATGCCATAAATTCACTAGGGAAGACAGTTATAACCCATTTAATTTGCTCTCTGAAGATCACATTCACATGACGATGTCAAAACTATTTTTCTGGAATTGATATAATTTTGAAGTGTTATAAAACAGGAGCCTGAAGTGACTGTGCTCTGTGCAGGTACACACAGGGCCTGGCTCCAGCACTGGCACCTTCCCTCCAGGCTGCTACAATACAGGCAACTGTGAAGCAGGAAAAGGCTTAGAAAAAATGTTTTTTTCCTTTAGAAATAAGTCACCTTCACTGATTCTCAAGTACCACTTATGACATGAGAGAAAATTCTCTGTAAAGTGAATAATGTTGCTATAAACGTAGAAGATAAAGGAATTGGTTTACCTATTTGTTATATCTGATACCAAATCCCTTATTCTCTTTATAGGACAGTTTTATATTAAACAAATGATTTTGTATAAATTATATAGCAGTTTTGTATAAACTGTAGCAAAACAAAAAAAGAATAAAGTGGAAAGCAGACTGGATAGAAAGGTCATGTTTCCAAGCACCAAAGGATAAGAGTAGCACCCATCTGCAGAAAGAAGCCAAACATCTTGAAACTGAAACAAAAACAGGGCAGTCCCTCTCCCTCATTCTCCCTTTGGTAATGAGGGGATTCTTTCATTTGATAGACAGAAAAATATTGTTTGTTGGCTGGATTTTTCTTTTTTTCCAACAAAAATGAGTGCTTCACACTGGGAAAAAAACCTGACGAGCAAACATCTCCCCCTGTAGTTTGCAAGAAGCAGAGCATCTTAAAAATAATAATTAAAATCCCATCTCTTGACAGAATAAGGGAGCCAAGCTAAAACAGAGCCAGGACTTTATGTAGTATGGCAACAGGGAAGTGGATGCTATAAGAGAGTGCTTGAATAAAAAGTATGAGGCTACAAGAAAGAAATCTGATCATTCAGAAGAATTGTTGCAGTCTCCAAGTGATTAACAAATTCCAGGTTGGGGAAGATAGATTGAAATTCAATATAATTTATGTGTAGGAGTAAGGGGAGTGCATTAGGTATGTAATTTATGCAATAGGCAATGAACTCCAAATACTAGAAAGAACTGAATGTGCTTTCTAAGTTGACTTCAAAATGGTCCCTACTACTAAAGACTTTGATTGAGAAAATATTTGAGCTTGGTAAAAATGCCATTTAATGTAACAGGCCATAAAAATGAAAT
The DNA here is from genome assembly GCA_013400235.1 of Oriolus oriolus. Taxonomy (NCBI): domain Eukaryota; kingdom Metazoa; phylum Chordata; class Aves; order Passeriformes; family Corvidae; genus Oriolus; species Oriolus oriolus. The sequence continues at coordinate 491,741 of VXBT01004570.1, forward strand.
CTGACCAGTAAACAAGAATGCTTTGCCAGGATGACAAACACCTCAATGTAACTTTCACAAAATGGTGATTATTCAACAATTTTATGTCTATTTCAAAGGGAGTACGTGTGGGATGGATCCTGTTATCCATGTCCTCATGCTGGGAAATTGTTGCGGTTTCTGTAAGGAAGAATCCCCGAGCCCCATAACTGGACTTCACTGCCATTCACAACTACTGAAAACCAGTTGTGATTAATTTTACAATCCCCGTGGAGGTTTAAGGTAAAGGGACATCTTTTATTCAGTGTTTTTACAGAAAACAGTCTAACAAAGGAGTTGGTATCCAGCAAGGCCCATTACACAATACGATGATGCAACATTAATGGAACATTGTGTTCTCTCCTGAGCACTTACCGTCTGTGTTTAACAGGCAACCCTTGGGGTCCAAGCACTAGCCCAGCAGTGGCTGGGATGGCATTGGCTCCAGCCCTTTCCCCTAATGGTGGAAAATATCCCATTGGTTGCAGGTGCATGGGATTAGCAAACGCTTCACATACCAGCCTGTGCCGGCCTCCTTCTTCATGGAAACATATTTAAAATTTCCATTTTCCAGGTGTGGTGTTAGACATGGACTGGACAAGTCTAGAATCCTGCAGACACTGGAATGTGGCAAGGGGCAGGGGTGAAACTGATGATGATCTTTAATGTCCCCTCAAAACCATCATGTTTTCTTATAGATATTACATCACACAAATTGAGTGAAAGGAGCAATAGTGTCACTGGTTTTATGTAAACATCTCCTGACTAAATACAACCACTAATTATTTTAGGCAGGCATGCCCACTTCCCATTGGTTCATTTCTCTTTCACTACTCCATATGAGGGGGAAAGACCAAAACAAACAAACAAACAAAAAAACTGAGACACACACGCTCATCTTGATCATGTTTATTGAGTCAGCAGTGATGGCAAACGGGGAGTCAATCAGTCTTACTGTGACAGGCAAACCCCACCACCAAATCCCATGGAAGTGTACACACACTCCTCCTACTTGTCCCATGAACTCCATGGCTCTGCTCCAACCTTCCTGTTCTCCTGGCAATAGTTTGCCTTTGCAGCAGTGTGGCAACTCCCTGCTCAAGCAAAATGACATTGCTTCACCGGGTGTAATTAAGCCTATTAAAAAACCACCTCGGGCTTATTTAGGCCTTGCTAAATCACAGGATTGAGATTCTGTGGAGTTCCGTGAGTCAGACACTTGGGAAGGCCTGACCAGCTATTTCAGCAACATCTCAGTGAGAGATGTCTGTGTGTTGTTCATGTTTGTACCTCAGCAGTCAGTCAGATGAATGCTTTGAGTTTGCTAAAAAAGCCTGGGTACCCCATTTCAAACTGCCAGAACCCTTGCAAACAATTTTGACTATGATACAGAATTAAATAGGGCACAGTAAATAACAGCACACACTTCAGGAAGCTGCACTCTTGGACGGGAGAGAAAAATGCCCTTTGACATCTGCCCTTTATTTTGCTTTCATCAAACCAGAGAGACATCCCAAGTATAAAACTTGCAAATGTTTCTGCTTTAACAGGATTACCTAACTATGGCAGGAACAACTGTTAAAGCTTGTTTTTATTGTGCAAGTAGACCAATGCATGTAATTCCTCCTGCAGCAATTTTTCATTGGGCTGCTTATGAGGGTAGGAGTAATTGAGGACAAGTACTTAATCACCTCTCTTATCTCGGCTTATCTAAGTGTTAAGATAAAAGGGCAAAAATTGAACCAAGGCACATCTCATACAAATTTTAACACAGATTAATGTCTCAGCAGAGAAACTAATAAAAAGAATTGCTCACCATATTTATTCAATACAAGTGAATTCTTGTTCTGAATAGTTACTGCTTTTCTTTTTTCTTTTTCAACAAATACTGGCCATCCTGAACCATAATGAACAGGAAGACCCAAGCAGTTTGAAAGTCCCAGCACACTGTGATATCAGTTCAAACTCAGGAGTCCTGTTTCTCACACAATACCACAACAGCTATAGAGGAAGGAAGATGACAGAACTACAGTCACAAAGGTGAACACACTGGGTGTATATTCCTGATGATGCTACTGTGAGCCATTGAGGAAATGGAGGTATAAGACACCTAAACCTTTTATTTCAGCTTCTGCAAATCCATGAATCTTGGATAATGCTTGTGCAGATTAAAACCAGTAAGACTGTGTGCATTTTTCATGGAAGTGTTTCCATCAGTTAAGATGCTAATGATGTTTGTCTGCTTGTAGCAAACGAACAAGCAAGCTTGTTCAAAGAATCCACCAGGTTCTCAGTGACCCAAACTGCACTATAAAAATCCTCTATAATTTACAAAACCATCAGGATAGAACATGTATTCCACTAGAAACAATAGCTAGATTATCCCTTCAAATTTGACTATAGCCTTTAAAAGAAAAAAGAGTGTCTGGAATATTTTTATGGAAAACCTATTTCAAGGTTCTCAGGAGAACTGAGCTGGAAAAAGCACCGTGTAATGGGATAAACTATTACAATTTCAAGGCTGCAAGTGGCCAACATGATTTCTCAGTGCACACTGCCAATGAAAGCAACCCTGTAACTCAAAGGGCAGGAGAAGAGTTAGAGGCAATAGTATCCCTGTGTTCAAAAGTTAATAATTTACAACAACGCTGAAATCATGCGGCTGAAAGGCGATATAAAAAAGACTAGAAAATAGCACATTCCCTGTTTTTCAGAAAACTGACATCACTTTTGTGTCAAAATAGAAGGAAGTCTCAGCAAATTACCCAAATATCCAGCAGGAGATCATGAGAAAACCTGGTGTCTTTCAGTCAAACTGTGGAAGCAGGCTGTGGGAAACTTAAGACATATAAGGGAAGAAATCCTTATTTGAAGTAAAAATTATTTTAGGCCGTATTTGCATTCTTTCAGAAACATGCAAAATGTCACTAATTACAACTGTCAATCACAGAGCAGACCAAGTCTTCAGCAATACAGCAAAGGTTTCAAAATGAACAGAGCAGGGAACTTTAGTCACATTATTATTACCTGGAGATTATAACAGTGCTGTAAGCTTGCTGTAAGCAAGCTGGAGTTATTTTCAATTCAACACCATGTGTCAGAAACCATTTGAAACCAGATCTTGTCACAAAAGTGGAAATTCCATATTAAAGATCTCAATCAGTAACTTAAAAAGTGATTTTCAGTGAACAAGAACCTGCAGCACAAAACATCAAAACTTCAGCAGCTTGTCCCAGTAAATCAGTGTTTGCCTAAAAAGAGACATGCAGAACAGGCTCACAGGGAAGGCTGTGTTTGGGTGCTGTGCAGCTGTGGAGCAGTGGGATGGCTGGGGCAGAGGGCAGTGAGAGCAGGCTGGGCTCACATGGCGCAGCTTATCAACCCATGGTGCAGGCAGAGCAAACTGGACTGAACCCCTATTTCACAACAAAAAATTTAGAAACAAACTGCAAGTTAGAGGATTTGACCACATCATCACCCAAGGCTTCAATATGGCCAATCCTTCCCTCTTCCCAAACTTGGTATGACCCTGGCAGCAGCAGCACAAGCTGCCCTACACTGTCTTGCCAAGCCCGAGCAGCACCAGGGTAAAAGGCCAATTCAGTCCAGCCTGTGAGGCTGCTTTGCTGATGGCCATCCCCACCCAGCCTGCCTGCAAAACTTCCCTCTTAGGGGGTTATCCTTTATCTCCCAGAAATTTCAAGCTCATTGGCAGGTGGTGAGGCAAAGGCAACAAGATGGGCTCCTGTAGCTTCAGAGCAAGCTGGTCCAGCTGACCTCAGGCGTCAGCTTGGGAAAGCAAAGGAAGGGGAAGCCTTGCTCTGTTGGCAGCAGAAAAGCCAGATTAGTGAAAGCTTTTCAGGGAACTTTACTCTTGGTGTGCAAAGGTCTGGCATCTTGCTGACATCTGCCGAGATTTTAAGTCTTCACTTACCTATGTCAGGCAATAATTTGCATTGCTTGGCAATTTCCAGCTTCGCACATGGCCTCAAAATGAGATCTGTTGTTCTCAAAATGTTGTTTGCGCCACACTTCCCAATGTCTGTAGAGAGCTGATCTCACACCACTGGCTCTTCTTTGTCAGCTAAGTTGCATTAGACAGAATCTAAAAATACATTAAATACTTTCTAATATTACTTTTTGACATAAGCAGTTACTATAGCTGCAACAAGGATGTTGCAAGGAAGTGCATGAGGTTGCATAACTCCTTTTATTCAGCTGGGATATGTGCACTGAAAGGTCAAAAGGCCTTGGAATAGGATTTTTTGTTTCAATGTTTGCCTTAGCATTCATACTTTAACAAAAATATCAAAAACAATGTCAGGAACTCAAATGAGCAGTTAATCTCCTCCTAGTTCAAGGAGGCAACTAATTTAGCTTAGCTACAAAATTGTACCTGCAATGCAAAGTTCAAGGAGATGCTGCCTAATATTTGAGAATCTGACAGATAACAGTTGTCAAAAAAGCAGCATCTCAGCAAGCTGAGGGTCTGTTGCTTAGTGAGAGTTTAATAGCACAGAGAACCCACCAAATACCACGTGCTTATCACGCAGATGTAGCTTTTTATACCAATTGCACAGAGATGTAGCTTGCTCTTCTCAAGAAACATCCAGTTTGGTGTTCATTAATTTACAAAGCACATAGAGAAGGCAGAGCGGTACTCCTGAAATAAAGGCAAACCAAGGTCCTGGAAGATGTACAAGTCTGTTTTTTCTTGTCCAATAGCAGTGGCGGATGTGAAATGAAAACCCCAATAACCCTGCTCTAAGATACCAACCCAAGCTTCCACCCAAACATACCAAGACAATCAAGTTTAAAATTAGTCTCTTTGCTTCCTCTGCTTCCTACTCGAATCCTTGATTGATACTGCAGCCCTCATGTTTCTGAATAAATTCATTAAGTTCTTCACTCAAGTCTGGTCTTTAAGGGGGGGGATAATAATAAAATTATTTAATGGGAAAACAGGTAAAGGTGAATAACAATTCCGTGCACTTGGGCTGTCACTTCTGTGAAGCTGCCATGGCTGTTGTTGTGATGTGCTTCTGTTCTGCACTTCATTTGCTCTAGTACAAAACAGGGATCATTTAATTAGCAAAATCTGGATCCCCAGAATAAAGACTGCTCACTTTATTGAACGAACCAGTACTGCCTTCAAATAATAAAAGCAGACTGATCTTAAGTGCCAGTGGAAGAATTCACTCACTCACCTTCACCTAAGGGGCAGTTTGCTCAGCCCTCTGTAAATTCCTACTGTCCAGAGCAGCATGGGTTCTGATTCCAGGCAGTCTCAGGAGGATCCTTCTGGACCTTCCTCAGTAGAGGCAGGAATTAATCTCTTACATATAGTAAGCTTTACTGTGCTTTTAGGGCTTCCTCAGTTCCTTCCTGCTAACAGGAGTACACTGGTCAATCAACACTGCTCAGTAATTAAATCAGCTGTAAGACCTCCAGTGCTCATTTTGTACACACCAAATCCAAAACATTACTTGTGAAGATCCTGGCAGAAGGGAGCCCATAGCAACTCCTAGTTCCCATGGAAAGTTGACAAATATGAGCAAGTTATCAACATATTTCTGCAGCAGTTCTAAATTCATCCTTATCATTCCTGTGCACTCTTCAAATATTGCTACATAACAAAAGCTAAAAATAAAAAATTCAAGGTCTGTATTGTGCATTAAATGCCCTTTTTATATTAACTCCTTCCACCCTACAAACACTCTCAGCTGTAAACTCACTTTGTTCTCAAGCTCTGCATGGGAAATCCATGCACCCAGCCCCAAGTCTCCAGTACCACTGCCTGTGCTGTAACCTGTGCATTCATCACACACAAGCATTTCTTCTTCATAGAGAAAACTATGAAACAATTGCAGCTGTTTACAGACTTCTCTCCTGCCTCAGAGAGGCCAGCCAGACCCAAGTTTCCCACCCATAAACTAGGGAACTACACAAATGCACCAGCAGCCAGGGCAGGAAGATTGGTGTTTGCTGTCTCACACATCTGCAGACTCTTTGGTTTTCATTGATCGAGCGTTGACTCCCTCACACACAATCCAGATGTTTTGATTTCCTTTCTGCTCCATCTTCCTACTTTCCAATCCCTGCCCAGTTATTTAATATGTCGATACCATTACCAGTATCTTTAGTATGTCAGCAGAGTTAAGTGAGCACGTAAGCACAAGGGCTTCAGATGTACGGTGGTTATCATGCTTCAAGCCAAGCAAAGAACAACTTAATGTTCACCTTCATGTGGGGGGCTTTTATTTACCAACACTCCCTGAAACTATTTTTAGTAACCTTGCATTTCCATCAGCATGTACAAACACTGTTTGTGTTACACTATGAATAAATACAAAAGAAAAAGAGCTTTTCCCACAACAGCCTCGATGGGCTACTTTTAATTAAAATCAGTTAAATGATTGATAAGCTCTAGTATTTCCAGCAGCAAATCATAAGTGGTTGACTGTTTCCAGAGACAGTGAAAAAACTGGTAATATAACTACATAAGCTAGCATAGTTAGTTGGTTTACTGGTTGCCAACATAGGAAAAATTTGAGGGCTTAACATGTAAATTCAGAGCAAAAACTAAATCAGTATTTTGTAGGAATCAAAGTTCAGCTATATAAACTTATGGAATAATTGTTTCCAAGGCTTACTTTTAGTCTCTCACAAAATCACACTTGACATACTTCCTACATCAGAACGAACAAGCAGGAATTTTCAGTATCTGATTAGTATTTAGGAAGGGGATGTCCCATGTATCAACTCAGTACAGTTGCTAAATGGAAAGGTTCTTCACTTGTGGCTCTTAAGCAAACAGAGGAACACTACCAATACCTGTTGCCTCGAGTCCTTCCTTTGCTCCCTGGGCTCACAGAGGCAGCAGAAGGCAATTCCATGTGCCTGAGCACACATTTGTGGAGACATCTCCTCCTTATAAACAGAACAAATCATCTGCAGCTGATCAGCCATACAACAAATGAAAGTTTCATTCAACACCACAGAGAAAATAGGAGTGAGTATAGGGAGTGTGAAATCCTAGAGCTCTAACGGGACCCTCCCTAGCCCTGCATGTCTTCCTTGGTCACTGCCACCAAGAATGCAGTGCTGTCTCAAACAGCTGCTGCATCCACCTGCCTTCCTCGGCCAGTGCTGGTAGGAGGAGCAGACAACACACAGGAGGGAGCATTTCCTCTTTTGTACTGTTATTTTATTTTGTAGTAAGATCCACGTAGTATATAAAATATAACAGGAAAAACTGAACGAAGCCTAGAAAATGAACCAAGGAGTTCAGCTGACGAACCACTACAGCTCTACTTCTGTGGGTTCATAAAGTCTCCAGAACTCATGGACTGTTTGCTTGTACTATTACAGTTCTCTAGCATATGAGCCTACACCAAAAGCTGATATGTTCCAATTAAGCCATAGTTAAGTGACAGATGTAGAGGGAAAAAAAACCAAAGTGGCTTTTGTAAGCCACAGCTGCCCTTGACAGAGGTTACAATGATGTCTAACTATACTGTAATGCACATTACATCAAGAACCTTGAAAGAGCCTCTGAGAAAACGGCTTCACATTAAGCGTTTTAAAGAAAGGTCATAAATACTGCACTGTACCAACAGTACCTCCCAATGTCCTCCTTATGCCTGAGGAGTATTTGTGTTTTGTAAGAAGCTACTACATAGATGACACCAAACCTAGAGGTAGGTTATAGGCCAAGGTAAGTTACAGGCAAAAAAAAAAAAAATCCCTTTAGAGCTAGTCACTGCACAGACTGCCCAGCAGGAAGCAAGGCAAAGTGTCAACAACTCTTTCCTCCCACCCTAAACATTGCTCACACAGTGCATTTAGTTCCTAGCGCCCTAAGAACGAGAGTGGATCATCAGCTGCTAGTAAATGCAGTCATGCCAAGAGAACAGCTTGAAGTTATTCAAGCAAAAACCTGTTACTGTGCAAAACTGGTGCACTGGACTGTTACCAACCAGACCTCCAAGCTTCAGAAGTGACCCGACAGTAGAGAACCAAAGTGTTTTTCTTTTGACTGGGAAATACTTTAGTAACCAACCGGAGAACATACTGCTAAGCCTACATGGAAGGAGTCAAATATCAGCTTGTATCAAAACCTTAGAGACCAAAAAAAAAAAAGAAAAAAAAAATTGAAAAAGGTTAAAAAAAGCACACTTTGATGAGACCAAATTTTTTAAAGGTTACTGTACCAAACAAGCTGCTAAAACAGCTCATCTCCCCTAAAACCTGGGATCAACACAAGGTTGATAACAAATACGTGTACATTGAGAAACACACCTGCAAGTACAATAGTTAACAGCAAATTAACCCCAAGTTTTAATGGTGTTATGCCTTCAGGTCACAAAAACGTTAATCTTAACTCCCTTCTGTGCACTGTTTGGTGATAATCAAAGTAACAATGCTGAAGATTCATTTTATTTCTACTTCCAAAGGAAAAGGGTAAATGGTTAAATACGTGTTCTCCAATTTGTTCTCCACTATACGTACACCCACACACATACACACACCCCTCAAACTGCACTGACATTTCTTTTTGACCAAAAGAGTAGATCCTGGGAGTAAGTGCAAAATGCAAAATCAACTGACAGAAAATGCTGAACAAACAGCATCATAAAAATACAAAATATTTATATTACTGAACTATTAACAGATGATGTTCTCTGTTTCTTTAAAACTTTGGAACCACATAGCTGATTTCTTAAATCTAGTCCATGCCAGCTTCCAGAACTATTAATGTTTTAGTTAGCTTCATTCTTTGATGCTTCATCAAAATTTTCTACGAGATCTGAAAAAGATGAAGATATTTAATACAGTAATGCCCAGTAAGATTACCTTTGTAAGTTTAATGCAAATGCATATAATTACAGGAAAGGTTAAGTAGTACTTAATTATACTTAGGGAAACCATTTATTTATGGCCAGATTTCAAAGGGCTTTAGAAAGTATTGTTTGTTTAAACATACAAAAAGAACAAGAAATGCAGAAAAACATTCCAACGGTGAAAATTCTAACATTAAGTGGTTAAGAGCTGATTTTCAGAGGTGCTCTACTAGCTACAGTTGAGTTTTGAGCATCAGCATTCTTTAAAGAATGCCTGACGTTCTAGAAAATTGAACTTTATGCAAGCTCCCAAAGAAATAAACCAGTGCCAAGGCAAGAGGAATCGAATCTCTGGTCCCCACGTATGTTGTTTTAGCCAACACGCCATTTTGATGGATACAGTAGAATGTGGTGATTGATAAAATAGTTATTCACTGACAAATTAAGAACTTCCCATAGTTACTTTCAGACACTGACATAAGCCTTTTTTCTTCTACTACAGAAATAAAAATTCCCACTCCAGACACTGATATAAAAACCCAATAACTACACCAATTATGTCATTTTGCAGTCCTCAACCCCTGTTTGGATATTTAGATACCTGTTCAACCTCACTGAAACTATTTTACCCTAGTTTCACGCAATAATTAAGATATTTGCTCAAGGTAATCCGTTTTTCAAAAGCTGGAATCCCAAGTCATGTTTTAATGCTGTCCTATGTAAGAAGCCTCCCTTAGCAAGCAAGGAGTACAATCACATCAAAAGCTACATATTTAAATGAATAAATCAAAATATTTATATATTAAGTGGGCATAAAAGTGTGTATGTGCCTACCTGGGACATCATCATCTTCTTCATCAATATCTTCGGATTTTGGTGCTTTACTATCCAACACTATAAAAAAAAATTTGGTGCTGAGTTCTCATGATACAGAATTAGAGACACTGACACAACAAAATAAAAACCCGTACATGTGAATAAAACAAGCACTTCCCTGATCCTCAATAGTGACAAACACACCAATGACCAGGTACTGAGAGTCAACAGCATGACCAAAAGGTTTACCTGGGGACATTCTCACAGCAAAGTATTAGCAGAGCCATTTTCAGATGCTATGGGATCTGAATCAAATGATAAAGAAAACCCCCAGCATGACTCAGTCTTTTAAGTGAAGTCACGTGTTTCAAGGCAACAATAATATGGCACCCATCAGTGACCAACATATCGTATGATTCAAACACCAAGGGGCCACAACTGTAGGAAAAAGTATTTCTATGTCAACTGTCCTGCATCAAACCTCTTCTCTAGCAGTCCCAAGTAACCTAGAGAAATGCAAGAACTTAAAAAATAGAAGTACTTTCTCTCGTTGGTCTGATTTCCATACTACCTAAAGAAAGCACAGCATCTACTGGGACTAAGGTTGCATCAAAAGAAATATGCTTATGCTGGTCTCTCTAAATTTTAAAAGGTACTTTACACATTCCTAAAGAAGAAAAATGAATCCTTTACTTTTACTTAAACTCTGAACATTAATGTGGAGGAAATTAAAACTGATTTAAAAGGGATAACTGTTTGTTGAAAACATTAGAACAGGTGATATATATTCCATTCCAAACACAGACAACTGCAACACATCCAACTACAGTCATCTTCTTAATGGCCATAACAGTCTGAACTGAAATTGTACCTAATCTTCATTTCTTAACTGTAAAATTACAGTAATAGTTATACCACATACACCCCTCCACCCATGCTCCCAAGGTTTTAAAATGAAAAGAAAATCACATGCATAACTGATTTGGTTTTTTTAGTTTTCCACTAAAACTTTGATTTTTAACTAGTTTTTTTAAGTTTCAGTTGAATTCCAAAGCGAATTGTAGAGCAGAAGAACGTATTTCTTCTTCTATAACTGCAATAGAATATGTTTTTAATGAACAAAGAAAACAGAAGAGATTCCCTGACAAAAAGAACTGGTTGAGTTTTTCCAAGTAAAACTTGCTTTCCCCTAAGCATTCTGCCACACACAGCTGTACACCTGCAATCACAGCATGCCACTTACTATTTCTTTTAAATCAGGGCTTGCCTACTTAATCTTGAATCAACAAAGATAAAAAAAATTCTTCCCCCACCCTCTACTTCCACAACAGTGGCAAATAAATAAAAGCACACACATACTTCTGATTACTTTTTAAGTCACATGCCGTTGTTAAATTTGGGTTAAAACTTTTAGTACTTCATATGTCCTTTAAGTCAGCTATGAAAGATTCCAAAAAGACCTACCTTGTCTTGGGAATTGTTCAGCTAACTTCCTGAGACTTGTTAAGCTGTCAGCACCAAGCTGGCTTAAGATGCCTGGAAGCATTTCTGTGATCGGTTTAGCCTCTGCATGACCAGTAATTGCAAAAGTGTTGGCAGAGAGGGAAGCTTGAACCTTGGGGTTGTTGAAGTGAATAACTGTTCCATCATCTTTTATCATGTTCACCTATTTAAATATATTAATAGCATTTAACAAAGTGTTGCAGCATCTTGTTATACAAGCATAATACCTAAAATCCAGATTTGAAATGTTAAAAATTACAGAACTAGCACTCCTCCTAAAGGATAATATAACCATGATAAAAGCACCTGGAATTAACACCACCTAAATTCAAAGCTCCAACAGCAGCACCTTGCTACATCAGGTTGAGCCATGGCCTTTCCCAGGTACCTGTGTCACCTACCAGGAGGATGTTCCTGCTTCTGCCCAGCTGGCAAAAGGAACAGGACTCACACTGGCTCAAGGCAGGGATGCACACACAGCACTGGGAGTTTATGCACCAACTGCACTACAACAGACTTCCAGCACCTTCCCAGCAATTCCATGAGGGCTCTTAAGACTAAGGACATCACGCAGTGATCCTGCTCTCTTCCTCTTCCCTAGCCTTCTGAATCACCAAGAATTATAATTTACAGCCAGTGTAGTGGGCTGCTTTGCTCCTTCTGTCAGAGTTCACACTGCCATATTTGTACTGGTCTACGTTATGTTTTTTAACTTGAAGGGAGACAGAATGGAAAGCTGAAAAGCTTTTTCTTCTGGGCATAGCTAATCTACAACGTGAAAAATAATTGTCTGACCACAGGAAGAGAGTTCTACCCATCGAACACAACAGTGGTATTAAACTTACGTGAAAAAATTAATAAGCAATGTTTTTAAGTTACAGGGAGAAAAGAGGAATTCAGAACTAAAGACGAGATCTAAAATACAAAAACATCTAAGTTCTCAATCCTCACACATCAGCAGAGCTCTGAATATGTTTTCAACAGGAAATCCAGGTGTGTTGCTTTCCTGCAAAACTAAGCAATGTTCTGTCCTTTGCTCACGGGGAAATGGTAAAGGCTTCAAGCACAGTCATCCTGTTACTTAAAAGCCTCTTTTAAAATGACATAAATGTGTTATTCATGTTTGACTCAACATTACTCTTCTATCTGCACGAAGCTTACCAAGGTCAACTTGAGTTCACTTGAATAAAACATTCCACAATTATGTCTCTTGCTATCAAGGTAGAAACATTTTGCATCATCTTCCTACACGTTGAGATATTTTAAATCCTTAATAACTGTGTCTGAACAGAGATCCTGTGCTCTGTGCAGAAAAAAAAACCCTGAATACACACTAAGAAGAACCATGCCTCTCTTCAGTTCACATAGCTCAGCATATTTGTATTAAGCTTAAGAAAACAGACAAACTGAAGTATTTCTGTAACAGAGGTCTGAAAACTTAGAGGCAAACCACACTGAATCTGCATTTGCCTTTGGAAGGGAGGAATGCACTTAGTGACTTCTGCATGCACCTTGCAACCCTGCTTCAATTAATTAATCACAGATTAATATTGCACTTCTTTAACCAAGTAGTACAAGTGCTACAGCAACACTGAGTTCACGATGGAGGAACCTCCTCCTATATAGGAGTGTCACTCTTTACACTGTTGTGGAAAACATGTTTTATTAATACATGTAAATTAGAGGTATTCAAGGAATATCTGCAACCCTCACATTCCCACTTACATTAACACAGAAGCTGCTTCTGTAGAGTCTCTGCAGTGTTTTAAAAAACATCTCCTGTAACTACTGCAAATAATTCCAGCAATTTTTGTGTAATAAAAGGTCCTAATTTTGACAATACAGACTCAAGTTCTTACTCAAGGTGTTTCTAAACCTTCCTTCATATTCTGCACCACACTTGCTCTAGATGTGCCTGCACAGTCCATGTACATTTACCACTCTTCTCTTTAGAGCAGGGATTCAAGTTCACAAAAGTCAAGAATGAAGAGAAGTTTTGTTCTGCAACGAATGCAAGACACACACACACAGAGCTTACTACCTCCACCACACACTGCAGGGCCAGCAGAACCTTCACCTCTCCCTCTCCAGGTACGTACAGGTTCGTGTCAATGAGATAACAATAAATCAAACAACTTTACCTCTCAATAACCAGATCTCTATGGGTTTGCTATGGAAGATAAAACTGTTGTCAAAACCAAAACTTCACCACGCCACCACCAAAACAACAGAGTGAATTTAATTTCAAACAGGAAACACTTATTTTTCACAATACCTCTTCAATGCCAGCAATGTTATTTACTGCCAGTTTTTTGAGGGAACTCTGAAGTTTTTTGTCATCAGCTGTAGCTGTTCTGTGCACCACCTTCTTCTTTCTGCGAGCTGTTCCCTGGGAAGAATCAAGAGACAACAGTCAGCTCCGCTCAGAATCTCAGCACTAATTGCAAAAGTCATGCCACAGTCTGAGGAACATCTTCCAAGTTATGAGACATTTCTGCAGACAAAAATGCTTCTCAGCTTATTTCCCTTTAGCTACAGCTTTGGCCATCACTCCCAATTATAAGTTTTTTCTTAAGCATAAGAGACCAAAGAATCACCCAACAGCAGCATATTTTCCCTTCCACTAAACCAGACTACAAAAATACTATTTAATATTAAGTAATACATAACAAAGTTTCCCCAAGATATTTTTTCCACAACGAAGCACAAATACAGTGATTTAAAAAGGTCACACTTTGGCAACCAAGTCATTAACATTTTCAAAGTGTTCCACAGACGGCAATTTTGGAATTCCTACTTTGCAAACTTTGGTCCAATCATCCCTACGGAAGGGGATGAGCACCCACGCTGAACAAACTACATGCCTTTTTATTGGTCATATTAACTACCCACTGGCTCAGAGGAAAGAAACAGCTCAGGGCACAGCCAGTGCCTGGAGCGGGCACAAAGAAGAAAATCCCCAACAGGGAGACCAGAAAGGCAGAACAGGGACACCCAACAGGTGAGCTTAGCTGGAGCTTTCACAGGTCACAACAAGTCACTGAATTAAAACAATGCTTGCACACTGGAAACTGCTCATCCAGCAATTGTGAACGGAAAGAAACTTGCATTTCAGGTAGCTGCACTATGGGCCAGGTCACACAAAACCTGTATTGGTCAAGCCTCAGAATAATTTTTTTCTTCCCTTTCTACGAACTTCTAGACTATGTTTTCAAAAGCAGCTCTGGTGCTTTTCTTACCTTTCCTCCTATTCGGACCTGCGCTTGAAGCTTGGCCAGTTTTTCTTGGTTCATAGTGCTACTTCTAAAGAGCAAGAACAAGATAGAAGTTCAAGTTAACCATCAAAACAGTCAGAAAAAAAAAGTCACAGTCCATTTTAAGAGTACTCTTACAATTGCAGTGGGATTTTTAAACTTGTACAACATTACCCAAAACAATGTGTCGAACAAACACACATCAACAGCTTTAAAGCTACACCACCTAAACAATCCATAGTGGTCCTGCAGTAGGAAAGACCCGCATTTAGCTGAAGTGTCTGTGCCACGATGAAGCAACCCAACAGAACATTTCATTCTGCATGAGGCCGAGGTACTCATTTTCCAGGATGCCAGTTTACTGCTGGAAGCATTTAACTGAATTACTGACTCCAACCAGACCCAAAACAGCACACACACCCCAACTGGGTCTGGGAAAACACCCTTATCTTTACGAGGGCCCAGGGACAGATTCATCACTAAACTACCTAGAATAATATTCATATAACGAATCTATGATATTAACAAGCGAGATCCAAACTCAGCGAAGTTCGTGTATGGACATATTTGCTATATGAACGTCTGGTAGCTCTTCATCCAATACAGTGACTGGGAAGTTAGTCCAGTGCTTCTCCCACGGGTCAGGTGGGACCTTTAAAGGCTGAAAGCCCTAAAAATCCATAATGGGTGAAAAAACGCCTCAAGCCTTCCAGCAAAAGGAATGGGTTTCGCTGCTCTGCCGCAGCAAGTCATCAGTGATCTCCGGAGTGATGGGGAAGTCTCCGCATGTGCTTTGTGCCGAGAACGACGGGGAGGGGAAGAGCGGGAGCGAGGGAGGGATCGCCGCACGGAGGGACCCCGCGGGGCGGCGGGAGAAGAGGCTCAGGGTGGCTCGCTGGGCATCCCCAGAGCACGGGGGCGGGAGGGGAACACGGCTCATCCCTCAGGAGCCTGATAAACCGCGGTCCCACGGGAGAGTCGAGGCCCCACGAGCCAGGGCAGCCCCCGCACAAGGGGGTCGCTCGCTCGGCCTCTCCTCGGGGAATAGCCCAGCGCGGCGTAAGGAGACAGGAGCGAGCTGCCGCGGCGCCCCACCCGCCCCAGGTCGGCAAAGACGCGGCAATACCAGGACACAGAGACAGCGGGACACAGGAACAGCGGGCCCCCTCACCTGAGCGCGGCGGAGCCCCCGCTACCAACACGCGGCGAGAACAAGATGGCGGCCGAGGAAGGAAAGAGAGGCGCACAGAGAAAGGAAGCGCCGCGCCACGTGACAGCGCCAACCCGCCCGCGGATTGGCGGAACCCACCACGCTTATTTGCATAGAGGCGGGGGGGGCGAGGTGTGCAAGGGCTCCTGGGAGTTGTAGTCTCTAGGGAGCAGCAGTCGCTGGCGCCCCGGGGCAGGGAGCGGTGCCCAGTGGCGCACACCTGGGACGCGGTGCTTCCAAATGCTTCACCACTCGCTCTGTCCTCCTCAGCGAGCCCTCCCTCACGCGCTGCGCTTCCGGCCGGTTTTGCCTTCTCGACCGCAGGACAACTCCGGAGAGCAGCGCGACAAAAGCGTTTATTTGGGAAAGAGAAAATAAATCCGGAACCACCCCCCTCCCACCGCTGCCTGCTCCCATCGGGATAACGCTGGGGTTTGCCCAGGGTGAGTAACCAGGGCTCCGGGGCCCCGGTGCGATGACTCCTGCCCCAGGCGTGGCGGCTCCCTGTAAGGAGCCAAGCTCGTCCGGGGCCCCCGACACCCTTCCCGCCGGGGGCC
>VXBT01004570.1:512072-524955 GCA_013400235.1 Oriolus oriolus
GCCCTTCGAGGAGCCCGACCCGAGCTGCCGCTGGGACCGGCCGCTGTTCACGGTGCGCGGGGAGGAGCCGCTGCCGCTGGGCGCCATCCGCGCCGCGCTGTTCGAGAGCGCCCCGCCGCCGCCGCACCGCGCCACCCGCACGCAGCCGCTGCAGTCCTGCGGCTTCCTGCACCAGCTGGACCGCGTCACCCAGGACGTGCTGGCCGCCGTGCTGGCCGCGCAGAGGAGCGGGGCCCAGCCCGGGGAGACCATCCGCGTCCCCGGCGTGGCCGAGGGGCTGGTGCTGAGCCGGCCCGTGAGCGTGGCCGAGCTGAGCCGGCTGCGGAGGCAGTTCATCAGCTACACCAAAATGCAGCCCAGCGATGAAAACCTGCCCCAGCTGGCCAGCATGTTCCTGCAGTACCTGAGCCGCAGCATCCAGTGAAATGTCACCTCTGCCACCCAGCAGTGGCGGTGGTCCGGCCCCGAAGTACTCGCGGCGCTGAGAATGTGCCTTCAGGCACAGACCCCCAGAGCCTGGGTCCCACCTGTTGGGGATCGGATCCCTTGGCAGCAGCAGCTCTGGGAAGATGGGCGCCGTGTCCCTGCAGCAGCCAAGCCGGCTGCATTGCTGGGAGGATCTCTAGGGAAGCAGTTCCCACCCCTGCGTTCTCCCCACTGGCATCTTTCAAAAAGGAGAGCTACTGGTGCATCCCCAAGCTAGTGGTCTCCTATGGAGACATAAACTGCAGTAATAAAATAGTGTGACATGAAAGTGTGAAAGGTGATGACTGTAGGGAAAACTTTTCCTTTCATATTGGCATGTGTATGCCTGGAATAAGAAGATTGCTTTCCTAGAGCTGCCTCCAGATAATGTCAAACTGCAGAAGAGACTTCAGGTCCAGAACTGGAACAGGTGGTATTTTTTAGGATGTGACTGTTTCAAAAAATGTGACTGAACTCAAGGGAGACGTGCAGCTCTGCACTGCAAAAGGGTGCTGGCTTAACAAACTCAAACTTCTCTGTTTCAGGTCTAATAATAAAATATGTGCCTTAAATGGAGTAAAGTCTTAATTTACCTGCAGAACTATTTTACTGAAGTAACTTGCCATGTCTTTTTTCTTCAAGGGCATCATTATACACTCTGAAAAACACAAATTGCTTAAGAATGAGTGCTCTCATACGAAAAATGAGCTAAGATGACAGTGTCTGTTCTGTGTGAAACTCAGAAGTCTGTACTGGCTGTGATGGGTAGCTAAGTTTCCAATAATTTTGGGTATAGCTTACATAAACTCACTTTCTGGTGGATGCTTCATTCTTCATTCTAATAAAAGGTGGCTTTTGGTTTTAATTGTATGTGTAGTGCTGCCTGGGAGGAAATGGTAAAGTGGGGCAGGAAGGGTTACTTCAGTTACAGTGTCTGTCTGTCTGACACACCAGCTGCTAAGGGGATTTGTGCACTGCAGAACTGAGAAATAACTACAGAAATGTTTTTATGTAAATAAGTTTATCTCACCCGTCAAAGTTAAGAGAACAAAGCTGAAAAAGCACATCAATTATCTCAAACCTCCATGAGTTCTCACTAAGAGTTGGTATTTCAAGAATGTGAGCACTCTCATTTAAAATCTGCTTTTAAAATTTCTCTTTACAAAGTGTGTTGCAGTACCAACCACCAGACAATTGAACTCTTTCAACACGAATCACTGATCCTTGGTGATAAGAACAATCTTAAATCCAGTCTTAAATCAGCCTTTCCTCAAAAAGAAGCAAAATAATTTTGGGTTCTATAGAAACAATGAAAAGAAGTGGGTTTTCATCATCAGGGAGAGGGCACTGATGCAATGCAAGCTTTACTAGGGAAATGTGTATTCTTGCTCCTTACTGCAAACAGATAAAAAGGTGATGACATATCAGTTAATTATAGATGGCAAACTTCTGTCTGAACAATTCTAAATGTTAATGGCTTCCTTTCCACCTTTTCCTTGTTCTAAAGTTCATTACTGAACACTGCTAAGTAGAGATTTCCTTTCATATCTATTTACAGCTAAAGAAAAACTCATATATCAGTTCTGCTAGTAATTAATGTAGTTGTGTGCAAAGGTGTTAATAATTCATGTGTATGAAAATTTTACTTTATTTTTAAGCCTTAATATGGTGCAGTTCACAGTAGCAGAAAGCTTGCAATTTGCTTTGCTTGGTATATCCTGAAAGAAGTATCCATATAGGATGTTCTCTCCAGATTCCTTCCTCTCCTTCACATAGTTTTAGGCTGTTCTTACTGTTCTGGAAGCTATATCATTACTATATGGAAACTTAATCTCTGGGTAGCATAGCTAGTAAAGGTAAAATTAATTATTTGGAAAGAGAGAAAGCAAAAATAACTTCGGTCCTTTTGCACTGCGCTTTCTTTAGGCTGCAGTTCCTTACAGGCCCCCTCTCCTTAGTCCTGGCACATCCATCACAATTAGTTTCAACATACAAATGTGTGGGAAGCCATGCAGGCAGCCAGAGGGTTTGCTGGGTTATTGGGTTTGGTGGTTGCTCAGTGGAGGGCCTTAGTCACAGGAGGTGACTGAGATGTGGGCTGTAATGGGGAGGGGGATGGATTGTCACCCACTGGATTGCCTTAAGCAGCCATGAAAATCCATCCTGAGATCTCTCAAGCAGCTGCTGTCATTAACCACTTCCAGTAATCCAGGAAAAAAAAGCACGACCAGTTGTGTATCTGGGAAATCTAAACTAAGAGAAAGGCTCTTCTACACAAGCAGTTATTGGCTGGCAGCTATAATTATTATATTACATGTTTTAAGATGGGGAAAACTTTTTGCAAGACAGTCTTAGAGCACCACATAATCTCTTCACATCTCACTTATTTCCTGTTACAAGGCTTTCGAGGAAGCCTTGACTGTTAAAATGTAAATGTAGTAGAATTTCTTTGACAATCTTCTTTCTTTTTATTAGTGGTTTGCCTCTTATGGTTATCATCCACAAGTCCTGGTGTGGAGCTTGCAAAGGTAAGTGCATTGAATACTAGGAGCTTGCTGAAATTTCTAACAAACCTTTGTATACAAATCATGTAGCCTTGAGAAACGTGAACTTTGCATCCAAAATGTAACTAATGGTACTTGTATTTCACTGAGAATGGCATAATATGGCAGTGCCATAGCAAACAAACAAGCTAGGTGTGTGGCTGAGTCTTAAAGGATGAGGCAGTTGAGTGGGAGTGGTGGTTTACAACAGGATTTCTGCTTCTGTTGCACTGGATCAAATATAACCACCTATGTTTGTTGGGCAGGCTTCATCCCATGGCTGCCGAGCAAGAATTGCTTCAGGTACCTCCTGTTCTGAGCCTGGCTGGAAGGATTGGATACATATATTCCATTTACTCACTCCTTATTGAAAAGTGCCACCTCTCCAGAGGGAGGGATGAAGTGGAGATTTTGATACTGACCTAAAAATCTGAAATATTTTCCACTGTTTTTACATACGTCTTATTTTTATTTTTTTTCTTAGCTTTAAAGCCAAAGTTTGCTGAATCCAAGGAGATCTCTGAACTTGCCCATAATTTTGTTATGGTCAACCTTGAGGTAGGCTGCCTTCTGCTCTGTATCCATGTTCTGCCTAGTAATGAAGTGTTTGGAATCTCACTCAACTGATTGTGTCCTGTTTTGTGTACATCCTAAATCCTGCACTCCTGAATAGGCATTCAGGATTGATTGATAGAACTCATTGTTTTAAAAGACTTTTCTTCAGTCTGGCTACTTTAATTGTGTTTATAAACCTGGCTCTCTGCCATTGTCTCTTTAACAGTTTGTACCTTGTGTAAGTCAGTTTCCACAAGAAAGGAATTTATGTTCATTCTCTCAGTACCTATCAAAAATTCCTATACTAGAGTGGGGTGGGTAATGCAAATTGACAGACCAGAAAAAATATTATTATTTTCCCAAAAGATACTTATGTAGGTAAAAATAACTTTCTTTCCTTTGAGAGTGGAGGATACTGCAGTTACTTAGGATCTGTTCAAGATGTAAATTGCTCAGGGTAGAAGGAATCTGAAGGCACTAACTTTTTTCTTTAAAAATCACCATGTTTTGTTAGCTATCTTGCTAATATCTTCCCTGTCTCCTGCCTTGCTGTGGTAGGATGATGAAGAGCCAAAGGATGAAGCCTTTAGTCCTGATGGAGGTTACATTCCCAGAATCCTTTTCATGGGTAAGGCATCCACAGCTGTTGTGTCCATTCACAGCACTGGGTTCTTACTCTTCCCATCTAAATAGCCTGTTGGATTTCTTGTTTCATAGACCCCAGTGGAAAAGTCCATCCAGAAATCATAAATGAGAGAGGAAACCCCAGCTACAAGTATTTCTATACCAATGCTGATCAAGGTATGTGCCAAGTAGTTTGAAGTGCATTTTTAGTGAGATGAAGCTTTTGGCAGTGGAGAGAAATGATGGTACTTTAAAGTATAACTGGGAGTGGTTAAATAGAGGGTGAGTGAGTGATTCTCTGATGCCTGAGGAACCATATTCAGAGTCATGATTCACCTTAATACCTACTAAAAGTCTGTAGGACCTGATTTTGTATGCAGTTGTGGTGTGGGAAATCATGGAATTCACATGATCCAGCTATACGTAGTTGGGAAAAGTGTGCAGTGCTGGGTTTTTTCTTACAGATTAGTCTGTAGATCTACATTCTGTAACTGTGTTGTTTTAAAACACTTTCATTACCAGTTCACCTTAATGTTTTC
Source organism: Oriolus oriolus (assembly GCA_013400235.1). Classification (NCBI taxonomy): domain Eukaryota; kingdom Metazoa; phylum Chordata; class Aves; order Passeriformes; family Corvidae; genus Oriolus; species Oriolus oriolus. The sequence continues at coordinate 516,799 of VXBT01004570.1, forward strand.
ACCCTGAGATTAATAGTTGCTATCTCTCTGTGTAATCTTTCAGTTGTCCAAGGAATGAAGGAGGCCCAGGAGAAGCTGACAGGCGATGCTTTCAAACAAAAGCACCTGGGAGATGAACTATAATAAATACACTGAAGGATACCTTTTCATCGCTTCAAAACTAAGAGGAAATGACTAAACAGACCAAGAATGTAGATGCACTGAAGGGACATAATTCTCCTGTCAGCAATGTTAGGTTAAACCCTGTTTGGAGTTCACACACACACAACAGTTACAGTGTTTTCTCTGCCTGGCAGTTTGCACTGTGATGGTTCTTTGCAACTGGGTATTGTGCAAACACATCTCTCTGTGTGTTTGAGCAACCCCTAATATTTGGTGTTAAAAGGGAGGTGTGTAGGGAAAACACTCTTTGAGGACAATGTGATGGGAAAAAATAGAAGTAGCCATCATTTTGACACTTAATCAGGGTTGAATCTCTTCTCACTGGTATTATGTGATCCCATAGTTTTTACTGGGCATTCCCATCACGGGGGCATGTTCCTGGGCCAGTTGTTTTCTAGATACCCAAAACCATGAATTCTGCCACTACACCAAGTAGAATACATTTCATGAATGTCCAAGTAGCATGTGAATTATCAGCTCTGCAAATGTATTTTCGTGTAAAACTGTGTGATTCATCTTTATTTGCCTTTGGGCAGAAATTTAACTTTTTTCCTTATGCACTCACCTTTTGATTGTTCCATCAAGTGAGGGTGGGTTATGTTGAAGCTTTACGGGGTTTCCCCTTTTATTCTTTGAATGTTTTTGGCGAATGCCTTGCCATCACATTGTACTGTATTTTTGTACCAGGGTGAAAAAATTAAACCTTTTTAAACATAAGCATGCAGAGAGTGTTTTGTGGTTAAGGGCATAGCTTTACATTCTTAAGCATGGGGGGATATGGTTTTTTTTGTGTTGCAGTGGTTATTAATGTCGAATGTCACAGCTGAAGGTTTCTCCTTTTTATAATTAAAAAAACATCAATTGTTTTACCATATAATTACAATTCAGCCATTCTTACACTACCCACACTGCTGAAGGCAATGTGTTTATTTACTGGGACTGAAAAATAGAACAGAGGGGAGAAAAATTACCCCTCTTGACCTGCTGGGGACTCTTTTTCTAATGCAGCCCAGCATGCTGTGTGCTTTTGTCACATGGGTGCATTGCTGGCTCACGGTCAGCTTGTTCTCCACCTGGATTCCCACATTCTCCGATGCAGCAAAACAGATTTCCAGACTGTACTGGTGCACAGGTTGTTACTCCCCAGGTGAAGGAACTTTGGATTTCCCTTTCTGGAACTTCCTGGCTAACCTCTCTGCCCATTTCTCCAGCCTGTTGAGGTCCTCAGTGGCAGCACCACCACTGTTACCTGTATATCAGCTCCTCTCCCCAGCTTTGTATCATCTGCCAGTTTGCTCAGAGTTTTAGGTGTTAAAAAGTACCAACCAAGGGTACTCCACTAATGATGAGCCCCTTTCAGCCCAGCAGTTCTGCCAGTTTTCCATCCACATCGCTGCCCATTTATTTAGGTTGTACTTCATCAGTTTTTCTATGGGGATGCTTTGGGAGACAGCGTTGAAAGCCACGGTAAAGCCAAAATAAACACCACCTACTGCTCTCCCCTCAGCCACCAAATAAGTCATCTAAAGCAAAAATTCCTGTCCAAAAGGCACTTGCCATGACTTCCCATAACAAACACGGAGATCATTTTCTACAGATACTTTTTGAAGAGCTATCTTCAAAAAGGTGGGGAAAATTGTTTTTATACAATAAACCAAACTTGTCTACTGAGTCCATTTTTACTGTTCAGCAGCATTAGGAATTTTACTTTCTAGACCAGCCTGTCTAAGGAACTTTAGGCACCAAAACTCAACTAGGCACTAAAAGACAAGGACTCAGTGGAAATAATGGGATTATTGCACATTGCAATTACCCTGCTCAGCTGCTGAAAGTTACTCTACCTACCGGCTTTATCCTCTGCTTCTCTTGCAAATCGTCTAATAAATTAAAGATGGAATTGAACTCAGCAGCTACTCTCAAGTCATATCAGCCTCAAAGTAAATCCGCATAAGCCTTAAAAAAGGATTTGTGTTGGGCAAAATACTCTTTTTTCCCCCCAGTTGATCATATAAAAAATAATACCTATCTGATGCTCATTTAATTTAGAGCTTTAGACTGACATGACTAGAAAGTAATTGCTATGGCTTTTTTACTTGCCACCAGGGGGAGGACTCTGCGTGTTCATCTGGGATAGGATTCAACAAATCATAATTAAAAAACAACCTCTGATGCAAATTAGCAGGGTGCACCTCTGTGGGTTACCATGCACGGTTTTGCAGTGGCTCTGCCTGGCTCTTATCTCTGCAGTGAAGCTGCAGTCTGTGAGATGTTCACCAAGTGTCCCTTTCTTTGCAAAATGTTCTGATGTCTGAAGCAATGTGGCCTCAAAGTAATTTTTAGAAAGTTCTTCATCCAGAGACATCTCCCTTCAGTGACAGGAATGGGCAATGTGCTTCATCCTTTATATTTAAGACCACCCTGATTCAAATTTATTCTCCGTCATGTGTTCTCTCATGCATCTCCTCTCCTTCAGCACTTCATGCCTTCCAGACTTAGTCCCTTGGAAGGAAAAATTTATTTCATTACCCTTTTTCCTTTGTTCTTCAGCTGCCTCCTTTCTCTCTAATCCTTTCTACCCTCAGTATGTTCAGACATGGTGAGCTGGTACAGCTTCCCTGCCCTCTCTTCCACTTGCTCTTTCCTAGACGGTGCTGTTGTCCTCTGTAGCAGGATGGAGCTTGGCACTTGCTGGCCTGCTTGGTGTCTAGCTGGGGTCTCAGTAGAATATGACAGAAGTGCTGTCACAGCTTGATTGCTAGGGACAGCTGGTTAACTTGTGTAAAAGTTGTTTCACGTCTCTGGATTGCAGAGTGAACCTACTTTTGATCTGTCACTCAAGTATTTTTCTCTTTCCTACCTGTTAGTTTTATACCTGGACATATTTTTTTGCTATCTCCTACTGCAGATCCTTTACATCCTTCTTCTTTATAATCTTGATAAGGTGGTACAGATGGCTGGCATTTTCTTCTGTGCAGAGGGATCCACCCAGCAGTTGCTCTATGTATGTTGCATGACTTTATGCACACAAGCAAGTCCCCAGGGCTTAGAGAAGCTGCTTGCAGGTCAGTGTTTGCTGTAGTTGTATTTGAAGTTAATGATACACTGCAGCACTGCTCAGTAACCAAGGCCTCAGACTAGTTTGCCCCCATCAGCTTTGTTTCTTGTGCAGCCCATCTGTATATGACTTGCAGTAACTTACATAATAACTTCTTTAGATGCATCTAGAAATCCCCTTGGATTCTAAGCTTCTCCTCCTTCTATGGTGATAAAAAACGCAAAGACACTTCAAAATTCTTAGTATAGACCCAGAGAACTGCCAGGCCGAATCAATCTCATGTAAACAAAGATGCTGTCAGTTCTTTTCTCCCAGAAACAACCTAAAAACCTACAGAGGAAGAAAAACCCAAAATTAATTAGGGAGTGCCTGGATTGCAGCTCCCATCTGGCTGCCTGGGAGCAGAGGTTGCTTTGTGCACCTGAAGCTGGACAGGATTTAAGGAAGTGTCAGCTGGAGACTCGGGAAACCTTTCCTTTGCCATGTTTAGCAGCAGGGAACAAAAGTGCAACAACCAAGAGTGCCTGCATGGCCAGAGTGTCCCATCTGTCATCCTGGCATGCTGAGCTTAGGAGTCATCTACTTCAAACACACTTTTGTCCCCGTGGCTGTCTGCCTGCCACCGTGTCTAGCCTGTATCAAACTGCTAATGAGCTTCATTCACTCAGAGCTCACTTAGAGCTCCTGTAATGAATAGCTCTGAAGTGAAATATTATTAAAACCCCATGAATATGAGGTCATAAGTCCTTGGAGGTGATGAAACTTCTCTTAATTTTTGGCAAGAGGAGAGGTATTTGCATTTACGTTATGCTGTGATATTTATTTGCAGCTGACCTGGTGCTATGCCTGCTTGGGTTTGCCCAGCCAGGAGAATCACTCCAGGGCTATTCCTTGACAATTGTTGCTATAGGTGGATCAAAACTTGAGAACTGAGGATGGAGATTCAGAAAGCAATAAAGACGGAATTACTCTGAACAGAGCTCTCTCCAGAGAGCAGGATGAAAAGGGGAAGTCACTGCAAATTCATGCTTGTTTCAAAGACAGCAAAGCCAAAGATGAAATTTCTCTAAAAGGTTGCATCCCCTTTCCGGACAGCTGGGTAAGTTGTCTTTGGCACGGACTGGAGAGGGAAGGTTGCTGCCTGGAGGGAACCAGGAAACAATACTGAAGGTCTGTCTAAATGTTAAAAGTCACTTTGTCTCAAAACTATTTGGCGTATTAACCCATTCCCACTTTCCTCCTCGAAGAAACAGGTGCTGATTTGTTAAGCAGTTAGTCAAATAAACTCAGTTTGCTTTTCCTCTCAAAGTTTGTCTAGAGTAAGGTGTGTCTGTGCACAGTTCCCAGGCCTGCCATTGTCCAGGGAGCACCACTCCTGCCATTGCAGCGCCAGCCCGGTGCCACCACGTCAGCACCATCTGAGGAGGAGGAATCTCCACTGACAAGTGCCAGCCAGCCCCTGTGACTTGTCACAGGTAGTGGGAACAGGGGCCAAAACTTGAGTGATCCTCTCCAAGCTGTGAAAAATGTCATGGCACAGTTTTGTGATGGCACAATCTACAGTAAGTTACTTTGATTAGGGACAAAAAACAATAGAGACCCCAAACGTCTCTGCTCACAGCTATGCTGGAAGCAGGGACTGGCTGACCTGTGCTTACAGCATTCCAGGTTCTGACTCAGAACAGCGAGAGGGGCTGTTACACACCATGCTGTGCTGGCTCTCATCCCACGATGGGGCAGAGACATCAGGAGAAGTGCAGGGAGCAGGCAGGATGTGGGAGCAGACAGGATGGGGGGAGCAGGCAGGATTTGGGGAGCAGGCAGGGTACGACCCGGGCATGGGATCGCAAGTGAGTGGGTGTTGCTCCCATGTTCTGTTCTCCTCCAGCCAACACAGAAGTCTCCTCCTCCATTTCCCATAGCTCTGCTGTGATGTGGGGAATGAAGGGGAGCCAACTTCCTAGAGTTTCCACCCTCTGAAAATGTCTTAATCCCATTGTTACCACTCCAAGTCAGGGCAAGGGAGGAGCTGGGGCAGAGCTGAAGGGGCAGGAATGTGTGGACTGAGTCTGGCTAAGGCTGTAGGTAGCTGGCTGTTGATTAGATATAATTTGCTGGTATACACTCATTTTTGGAGCATTTTGCACATGCACAGCATGGAGTAGGTCGATGTGCTGCAGAAATATTAATTGATAAGAACTGCAGATGTTCTCCCTGCTTTTTGAGAGTGCTTCAGGTCACAACACAACATGCTGTGCATAAAAGAAGCTGCACTGGCAGCACAGTCAAATTTGGATGTTACTTGATGGTGCTATTTCTGATATTATGAACAGTGTTCAAAGAGCCATTTGTGAGGATTTGGGTACATTAGTGCTGTTAAAGGGAATGAAATTCACACACATCCTGGGGACACAGCATGGGCCATATATAGTCTTCATTTCACACTGAAGTGGAGATGCACCTGGGTGACTGCTGCCTATTCACACAAGGAGGATTTTGTTTGTGGGTGGCATGTTTTTACCTGGCTCCCCTGGACAACAGCTGATTTAAGTGTTTCAGTGCTGCTCCTGCTTTTGGAATAAATAAATCAATACATAAATTGATAAATTTATTTTTTAAAAATCCCTTTTTAGAAAAGAGGGTACTGAAAAGATTGAAATTGTTTCTTTAGATCAATTGCACTGTGTGAGGATGCACTGCTTTGAATTAAAAGTGTTGCGAGAGTAGTAGAGTATGTATATTGTGCTTGATAAATGTGCTCTCATGACTGCTGTGAGATAGTGAGATAAATCCACATGTCAGAAAACAAGATAAAGCACAGCATCTGCTCTTCCTTTCCACCTCTGTGTGCTTGTGGGAGTTCTTTCCTGTTTCCTTACTTCCCCATCTATAAATCTAAAATAACAAAGACCTCCCCCACTGGAAGTTGTGTAAGCAATTCATGACCGCACAACATTAAAACCTGGAAGGCAAGTGCACTAGGAGAGCAAAAAATATTCCCTCCATAAGTTATAGAAACAGGGCCAAACAAGGTGATAGACAGCACAAATCACTACATATTCTCCTGTCTCCTAATTACCTGGGTGCATCCCTTCTTTTGGTTATCTTTGACTAAGAATGGGCTTGTATGCAAATGCTGGCATTTCAGGGGTGGCATGAAATCTGGAAAAGCCTTTGGAAATCAGGATCGAACAGTGGCTCTGCACTTGTGGCTGCAGTTATGGGATGTCAAATCAGGTGATCTCTACCAGATGCCCAAGGGAGCCTGAGCCATGTGTCCTTTGCATCAAAGGTGCAAATACGTGCCCTTGATCACTTGCATTCTGTGCTGGTGCTTTATAGGGCTTTTGGGATCACAATGGTTTTCTAGACTGAGCATCAGTCAGCAGACTGAGAGAAAAGCTCTACCCATGCTGGGTTGACAAGAAGTCAGATTTTGGCAAAGGCAGAGATCACCTATCCCAGAGCAACAAGAGGATTGCAAGGAGCTAGAAGGACTTTTGTAGGTGTCAAGCCTGCTAGACTGTCTTTGAAATACTTGTTGTAATGAGTTCGGGAATTTGTTATGCTGTTGATTATTTCTAGTTGCCTACACAAAGCTGATACCTTGCTTCAGGTTTGAATCAGGGCCTGACTTACATAACAATAATTTTAGTTGGTGTTTTGGTGGCAAATACACATTTTCATTCTAGATGAGGGTAGAAAATTACTCTGGTGTTGGGTAGAATTGTCCCCTGGGCCACCTAGCAGATAGCTCCGATTTGAGTAAAATGGAGAAGCTGTATGGCATCTCTGGTCTGCAGAGAGAAGAGGTGTTCCTTACAGCTGCTCAGCATCTCTCCTGTGATTGTTCCTAAAATGCTCACCTTGGCTATATGCTAGTTATATAGCACTACTGTGCTCCCTGGCTTTCTACATTCTTGTGGTACTGGTAACTAGTCAACTGCCCTGGGCAAAATGTAGCAATAAATAAATAGTCAGACTCCTTTAAAGTGGCTGAACTGTTATAAAGCTCAAGCTTTATAACACCTGAAGATCAGAGCTCAGGATCAGACGCTGAAGATCACCAGACATGCAAAAAGCTTTTACAAGTGGACAAAACAATCCCTGTGCTGTGTGGGCAGTGTCCAAGCTGTCAAAGTGCTGCACATCAAACACAAAGGCACGATGAGACTGAGCAGAAAGCAGCTGTGCTCTGAGGGATGTAGCAGGGTCAAGAGACATCTGCACCCCCAAGTTTTAGAGGTGCCTCGAGCTCAGAGGTGCTCCCTGAAGACAGAAACCCTGCAAATTCAGTACCTTCAGGCGGCTCCTGCTCTGGCCTCCCCTCACAAGGAGCCTCTCTCCTGGGGCCCAACAAGACCCTTGTGTTTGTGCTCAGGCACTTATTAAATCCTACCATCTTTGCTGGTTGTTAGGGAAGCACCTTGTTAGTTATGTCAGACATAATGTTTAAAACGTTTAAAAAACCCCAATATTTTGTTCATTCTGTCTAGGGCATCATTTCTGAAAGCTATTTTGGTTTCCTGGCAAGGAATAGACCACAGCCAGATCTCTCTGGGGTCTGGAGGGTTTTAAAGCCAAGAGGGTCCACCACAACCTCTTCATCAGACCTCCTTCATGTGAACGACTTAGATCGCAGCTACTGTCTCACTTTTTTGTCTTACCAGTAGAAATGTAGTGCCTGATGCCACGGCCGCCATCACTAGGCCTCAGAGTTAACAGTGCCACTGATGAGAATTCCAGCCCGTGCCAAAAGTGAGACAAGAACGGGAAGTTTGGGTCGTGCACGGAACGTTTTCCCTGCCCGCGGGGTGTCGGGGAACGCCTGAGGCGATTCCCATTCCCGCGTTCCCCACCGGCCCCCGCCCCCGCCCCGCCGCGCTCCGCCCCCGGGGCCGCCCCAGGTACTGGCGGGGGGGCGGCTCCCGCCACGCGAG
>VXBT01004570.1:525041-635730 GCA_013400235.1 Oriolus oriolus
GGTTCGGCTCGGCTCGGCGCCGCCACTCCTCCGCCGCAGGTAAGAGCCGCGGCCCCTCTGAGGGGGCTCTTCCCGCGCCGTCGGGTCTGCTTCCCCTCGAAGGTGACGGGGAGGGGGCTGGCGGGGTTCTGCGCCTCATGTCCCCACCGGGACCCACAAACTCCTCCTGCCCTCCTCGCACCGAGCGTCGGGGCTGTCCCCGGGCTCTGTGGGACGGGAGTCGGGGCGGGCGGCAGGAGGTGCCCGGCGGGTGAGCGCCGGGGGGGTGCTCCGTGCCCCGAGGCGTGGTGTAACGGGCAGCCCTCGGGAGCGGCGGGGCGGAGAGGGCAACAGCAGTTTCATCTCTAAAATAAACATTTCACCAGCAATGAGAGGCGATATAACATTGCTTTATCTCTAAAATACCCTCGGCCCCGCGGGGGGGAGACGGGGGAGCGCGGCCTTCCCGGCTGTTCTCCAGCTGGTGCATAACCCGCCCGTTCCCGTCACCCCGGGCAGTGCCCGGCTCGGGGAGGGGGAACAGGTGACAGTAACCCAAGTGCTCGGCGATGGAGCACTGCCGGGAAACGCGGCACCCGCTGTCGTCGTGGCTGCTCGGGGCAGGGCAGGGACCCGCTGCTGCCGGACTGCACAGCCCGCCCGAGCTCCCCCCGTAGAGCCGCTGCCCGGCCGAACAGGCGGAGGAGCGGACTTGCTCGTACCCACACTGCCCTATAGCCCTGAGCAGCGAGCCCACTGCACAGAGCCAAACGGATCGGTCTTCTAATGTAGTACATAAAAAGTATAAACTCTCCAGTTTGTCCAGTGTATGCTGTACAAAACACATGTGGTATTTTTTTGCCACGCATTCTGAGACGACGCGTTGGTTTTCCCCGCTGTTTGCTCCGCGCTTGCCAGCAGCCCGGCGGTGTCGTTGATGTGCGCGCTAACATCAGCCTGTGGGACCGCAGCGGTATCGCCAACACCGGCACGAGTGGCTCTACCTTTTTGCCTCCCAAGGTTCTGTCTCCACGCTGTCCTTTCCTTACGAGCAACGACGTGTTGTGTTCTTGTGCAGTGCATCAGGTTGATCTGACCTAAATTAAGTGTAACTTGTCAAAAAAAAAAAAAAAGAAGAAAAAAAAAAGTGGGGGTTAATTTTAACCTGGATTTTCCCATGTCCTGAGACAATATAAGACAATGGTCTCAGAACATGTTTCTGTGAAATTCTTTGGTGGCAAATCTGGTTTTGACTTCTCCTGCTTTGTTTCTCACTTATCACTCACCCAGTGCTGCACTCTCAGTTATGCAAATAACAGTTTGCAGGGCTTCAGAGTCACCTGGATTAGCTCTGGGTTCAAATAATATCCTCTTGTGAATGTTTGGTGTTTTTTCCCTCTGAAGGTAAAAATGTCCCTGGAACTATAATTTTGTCTGTGTGTTTGTAACTGTACCCAGATCACTGGAGCACTGGTATTGGGTTATAGAGGGTACAAAATTGAATCCATACACTTCTATATGGAAATGTGTAACTAAAAGGCTTTTATTTCCTGTTGTTTGTGCTTGCTGTCCTGGAGGTGGTTGAATATGCATTTACTGAGACTTCATTGCCTTCAGGACAGTTTTATCAGAACAATTTGTAGGACAAGTCAGAAGAGAGACAAATAAACCAATATTAAAATCAAGCTTCCTTTGCAATTTTGACAAAATTTTGCTGCCCTCTTTGCAGACCCAATATATTTGCAGGTGACAAAGTGAGAAGACTTACTAGCTTTAGGTTTTAATAGCAGTAGTTCTTGTGTGCAGCAAAGCATTTAGTATTTGTTAACGTGATGTTGGTTGGCATTGTCATATAGTAGTCATGTCAGCTGTGTAGTTCAGAGATGGTTTTTCCTACCTTCATTTTAATATGTTTTCATGCAGCTCCAGATTAAAATGTGCAGGTCATAGCATCACAGTTCAGGGTCTTGCATCACACTGGCTGGTTGTAGTGCCAGGGAAGGGCTCTCATGTCCACTTGGCCCTCCTCAGTAGGTCCATGTCTATTCTCTGTTACTGGCTGGGCTGAAGAAGTAGGGTTTTTTGAGGCAGCTCTCAGTGGCTAATGCTGAGAAATGTCCTGAACTGGTCATTTCAGGTGTGCTTTTTGCTGTAAAAGCGTATCTTGTGCTTCAGGTTCTGCATATTTAGTGAGCTCCTGGAAATGTGTGCTTAGCTTAGTGCAGTAGTGTTTGATACTTGACATAAGCAATGAGATTTATGTTTGGAAGTATTAGCTCTTTAAAACAGGGGAAGTGTGAGGGTGCTTGTTGTAATCCCAGTTAGCAGGTGGCTTACTTTGCAGCATGGGAGAACTTCATAGCACAGAGAAATGAATTAACTTATTCATCACAGATTTTCTGCTTGGAAGAGGAGGATAAAAGGCAGCAAATTAAACTTCTGCACTGCAGAGGCATCTGGAGCTGGCCCTGTCTCTCTGTGATTCTGGTTTGCAGGTGGTTTCTACAAGACAATTCCAGTCTTTCAGCTGCTCAGGACAGCAGCTTGCTTTTACCTATAAGTGAAAAGTTTTGGACCTAGTGATGTAGAAAAATCTGTAGCTGTCTCCTGCTCGTTGGTGGAGGGTACCTGCATATGGCCTCACTCTAGCTCCAGATAGGGTGAGTTCCATCATACACCTGAACTTTCCTTATCTTCCACCACCATGGGAGGGCATGGTCATGGCTTTCTCCCTGGAGGGCTGTATCCCAGGGTAGAACATGCCCTGCCTTCCAGCTGGGGAAGGATCAGCAGGGACTCACATGTGTCTTGTAGCAGAGCTGGTACAGATTCGTCTTGTGTGTTGCTCTGCGTGCTTTAATGTCACTGCTGCTTCAGTGTATTCAGCAGTGAGGTGCTCGGAAGTATTTCACTACTGCCAGTTCCTTCCTGGAGAAAGAGGCAGAACTGCAAGGCCGGAGATCCGATGAGAAGGGGACTGAATTCCGGAATGCCGTTTTCTCGGCCGTCGCTGAGTGTTTGTGACAGGAAGGAAGGGCTTTGAAGACGGTGAGTTTTGTAACAGCCATCAACCTCGTCTGTGTGCATTGTTCTCTGGGACAAGGCTGGATTCGGGGTCAGCCTTGGCTTGCAGTTCTGTAGCCCTAGAAACTGGCTGGCTCCGGGATTCCAGAATTCAGCGGAATATTCAGGGAATTGCGGAAATCTCTGCATCTGCTCTTTAGGGCATAGGGAAGATAAAACTCCCCTGTTCCATGCATCCTTTGGGAGAGAGCTGAGCTGGCTTCGGTTAGTAGGGAGATTTACCAGGGGAGATTTTTTCACTGTTAAATATTTTTCTCTGTATTTTCTGGAGTAGTGTGCTTGCCAACAGGCATGGAACTATGTGATAGTCAGAGAATGGCAAACACTCCATGCTCATAGAAGAGAGTAGAAAAGTGGAAACTTCTATTTCTTTAATTTTTTTTTTTGGTCATTGTAAAATTAGAGTGACTAATTTCCTCCTTTCTGGGAATTTTATTGTGGCTCTAAAATGGACTTTGAGGATGTTGAATGTTGTGCAGGAAATGGGAGAGGCACAGCTTGATGTTTGACTCGAGGAAATCTTTCTAGCAACAGTCAAACCAAATGTAATTGTAAAGTTAGATGGCAGAAAAGTGGTATCTGCTGGTCCTTGACTCCTGTTCCCCACCCAGCAAATTCTTAAAAGCCTTTTTAAAGCCTGTGTTCCCAAATCGAAATGGGTAATGAAAATAAATAACCACTGGCATTGCTTAGAGGTTTTTTATCCTTTAATTGTCATGCATATATTGAACTTTTTTGTAGCATGTAAATTCCAGAACAGATCCACTACAGGCATCCTCTTGTAAAGACTTTTGGACTCATTAATAAATGAATTTTATTAAAGGTGAAGTGCTCAAGATGAAGAGCTCACATTTTTAAAGTAATAACCATAGACTTTCTATGCAGAGAGTTGAATTATTTTTGTTCTAGATCTGTCAGTTGAGTGGCATTTGGATGATACCCCAAAGTCAAGTTCTGGACGGTACTGAGTGAGCCAGAGGCTGTCACAGGGAGCAGCTGTTGCAGAGGGCAGGCCTGTGAGAGCAGGAGGAAATGTAACCGATACTGAAAAATGCGCAATACTTTGGGCAAAACCAAGCTGCTGTCATGTTGCCAAGTGAGGTGATTGTCAATTGTGTGGATCTGGAGAAAGGATTTGTCTTTGATCCAAATTCTGGCCCGGAGTAGGTGGCTGCAGCAGTTTTTTACATAAGGTCCGAGTTTGCCCACATGTTTTGTCAGTTCCCACAAGGCAAGATAATGTAAGTCAGGATGACAAACGGTGCTGTACCCTGGAGAGGAAATGCACCAGACACAAACTTGGCCTTTAGATTGTATTAGCCATGAAAAAGACAACTATATTCTGTTACGTTTTTCTGCTCTAAATCTGGAATAATTATTACTTTAAGGCAGTTATTTTTGTGTGGATGTGCTGTAAGTTGCTGATGTTTCCATGTCCTATTGCAGTTGCCTTTGCAGCACGGTAGACTTTGATCCAGGTTTTGTGCAAAACCCCTCTGTGTACAGAGGTATTTCAGCTGCTTCTTGGTTCCATTTGCTTTGCTGCCTTTCTGCAGGAAATGTGTAATGAATCCTATCTAGGGTTTTCCATCCACTTGTGAGATTTATCTGGAACTTTAATTTTAGATTAGTAAAGATAATCTCCCTTTATTACACTTTAAACTGATGGCTTCGAATGTTTGCTGTTATCTTAATATCTGTCACTAACCCAAGCACTGTTTCTGTTCTCTTTGTACACTACAGGACTTTCCTCTTTACCTTCAGAGGAGGAAGCTCAGACCTTACACAGCACTGTGCTCCCAGCCTAACCAGCCTAACCCATTATTCTCTTACCTAATATTCTTATTATCCATCTTTATCATAATCATTGTAATCCTTTTGCTTCTACATCGCAGGTTCAACAGTGTGACCACTCTCTTGATTCATATACTCACAGCAAAGCCTTCATCTCTCTCATGGATTATAGATCTAAATTGGTAACTATCGCTTGCTTGCAATGTTTATTAGCAGTTACGTTAATTGCTCATACTCTGTTTTCTGCTTCTGATAAATCTCTCTTGTGGAACAGCATTTTTATAAGACTCTCTAAGGTCATGGCCTTTATGAGCTTTATTCTTAGGACAGCAGACGCTGGCTGTAAAAAAGTTCCATTACTTGATAGAAATCTGGTTCAGAATTGAACTTAATTTCTGAAAAAGAAAACAGGAAGTATTTATTTCCCAATGACAGAGCTCATAAAGGAGTGAATTTTTATAATAGAAAATTGACATAGATGTGTAATTTGTGAACTAGAATATTTTTAACTTAGATGCACTTTTTAAGACTTTTTGGGGAAAAAATACTCAAGGTATTAATGCTTTTGAGAAGAAGTTATGTTGCACATTAGTAGCATCTCTCCATGGGTTACATGGGTAGAAATACAGAGGAGTGGTTTCACCCCATCTTCTCATCTGCCTAATTAAAGTAATGTGTGTGAGTGGATGATGATGAAACAGATAAAAGTCACAGTTAAATTTAAATTGTTACTGGTCCTAAATAACACAAGACATATGTAGGAAATTCCAATTTTGGCTTTAAAAATGAAGCATATTAAAAGATGTTTTTATTGCTAGAGCAGTCCAGAAGCTGTAATACAGAGAATACACAGGTTCATAACAAGTTGAATTTCCAAATGTGTCTTAGGGTATAGTTTGAAGTATGAATTGTGTCAGTGTGACCACATTTCATAGTTAACTGGGGTGTCTGACAGCAGAAAAGGAGAACTCTTTTGCAAATTCAGATTTCTTTCTCACACTGTTGTGAGAAGAGAATGGGATGTGGAAACAGCATGTCTGTGAACACACCCATGTGTTTGCTAATAAAGAGACATGTAAACTTCCAAGGTAATGACCGGATTTCTTGTTTCTTGTCTGTGAGAGGATAAAGAAGAACAGCCCTCCATTAGTTTGTAGCCAAAACCATAAGGGCTGGCAGCACTAGAAGTCAACTTTAGTTTTGTTTTTTTTTTTTCCTGGCAATAAATGAATTGTGAGATACATCAGTAGATTTCTAGCCAACACTTTAAACTTTCACTGAAGTTGGCTGTAGACAGAAAATATTGCAGACCAGGGGTTACAGTGACCACTTTCAGTGATTCCTAAGAGCAGGAACTCTTTGATGTTTTGTGTTGCACTAGAAACCAGTTTTAGTCTTCACCATGATGCTGGTCACAAATTGAGGAGCACAGCTGTGTGGATCCATGTATATGACACATTTCATTGAACACTAAAACCAGCAAAGGCTTTTTTCACATGGAGGTGTCTTAGGGCAATGGGCTTTTGTCTTTTAAACTTCATTAGACCAAAATAGAAGCTAAAGGCAGAAGAGCCACCTTGACCAAGGAATATATTCTTTGGTGGCTAATAAGCTCTGATTAAGATTTTATTGCTTTAGAGCATTTGCAGCATCCTGCTCTTACGTGATTTCTTTGTCTAATAAAAGATGAGCTCACACTGCAGGCTTTTTCCTCAACAGGGAAATAATAAGGTATCTCAGGCTAAAACTGCCTATTCCCACAAAACTAGTTGGAAGTGGCTGTGTTTGAGACCTTGCTCCCATTGCTAATGCACATGGGGGAAAAAGATTGTCAATATTAGTATGCTCTTAGCCACAAAGAGGTGGGCCACCCAGGCAAAGATGTAAATGATGCAAGGTCTCACGCTGAAGTGTTCTCAAGGACAAGATGTTTGACAGCTTTTCCCTCTCCTGTATAACGGGTTTTATGTACTGTAGCTAAATCTTTTCTGTATTTTATTGAGGATTATTCCAAGACAGTCAAAATGGAAACAGTCACGAGTGTCTCCTTTGCCCTCTGTGTGCCAGTTGAATTTGACCTGGTCTTCTGTAACAGAACTCTCCTTGGGCTGTGTGTTTGTGTGAAACAGCAGAGATGCTGCTCTGTTTGGAGTCATCCTAAAAGAGCATCTGTGGCTGTGTGCCCAGGGAGCAGGGATTGCACTGCCAGCTAAATGGCCTTGGACCAAGGAGGGAGGACAATCCCCTGGGAGCAATGGCTGTATGAGCCTTCAGGTGATTTGGACAGGAGCTGCCCGACCTCAGCGTGTTGTCTTCATTTCCCTCGGCTGCAGAATCTCCTCCAGGTGCAGAGGGCCTGCAGGAGATGTGATTTTCGTGGACCTTTCTCTCAGTAGCATAGCAACTGCCACCACTTCCCACTGCTCTGTCCCCTCTGCTTGGCTCCCTCAGCCATGCAAGATCAGGAACTGAACCAACTTTACAAACAGCCCTGCAAAACAGGAGAAGCTGTAGGAGGATTTATTTTTAACTGGGATCTCTCTGTTCTCTGAACCAGCTCTCTGCAGGGTCCTCAGGGCTGACATGACTTGGGAGTGCTTGGAGCAGGAGTGAGACAACAGGTGGGGAAGAGAAAGGGAGGGGAGGAGAACCAGGAGAAAGTCTGCAGTTTCCTGGCTTTGAGATTCAAGCACAAATTCAGGGGCAGCCCTGTGAACACTTCCAGCCCAAGGGCTGGTGGAGCACAGCTTCAGTAATGATCTGCCGTCAGAGGGATAATCAGAAATTAGTATGAAAGTCCTTTCAGTTTCACTCTACTCACTAAAGGGGAAAGGGAAAAGTCAAATTTAAGCAAGAGGATGGAGTTTTCTTTAAAATTTTTGTGCTCTGACTGCCTCTGGTGATTCAAGGCGCTGACCTGCAGCATCTTCAGCCAGCACAGAGGCCAGCGAGGGTTGTGCTTCTATGACAACAGCCCCGCGTTCTGGGCAAGTATCATTTGATCTTATTCTCTGTGTTGTGCTTCTAACAAAGCTGCTCGAGCTGGCCACATTCTGTAATTGCTTTTTCAGCTGAGATCTGAAAGTCGCATTTGTAGCCAGGTACAATTCTGATTAGAGCAATCTAGGAGGGTTAATAGAGGCAGCAGTTCTTCAGTTGAAAGATCAGCTTGGAGTGTGTGGATGAATTCTGGGAAGGCAGGGGTAGAAAGAAGATACTGATTCCTGTATGATTAGTGGAATACATCTTTGTTAAAGGTCTGCCTCTGAATCTTTAAAAGACCAGGCTTCAAGTGATGAGGGCTTCTCGCTATTTCAAGCCTATGTGAGTGGAATGGAGAAGTAGAGACTTTAATTTTCTTTTTCTTCTTTAGCAAGTGCACAAGTGTTCTCAATGGCATTTGTGGAGATTATAACGTGTATGGAGAAGATAAATTACTCAAATAGAGAATTTTCTGTCGTCCAGTGTGGTGATGGTACAAATCAACTAATTACCTGATTCATAATTTTGGCAGCTGAGATTTCTAAGGCTAAGGAGGCAGTGAGTGCATTGGCCTGAGTGCGTGAATGGAAGTTAGTCAGATGTTGAATTCTTCTTTTTAGAAATTCCTGCTATGAACCACAACACATGGGTAGAAGAGCTGTGTTCTGATACACCAATGAGAAGAAAATTTGGGCTTGTGTTTTCTGGAGTGCTTGCAAATGACTGTGGAATCTGACTGAAGAGCAGCTGAAGTTCAGAAGAGAGTGTATCAGAATTGTGCTGTATCCTACAGAGGAATACTTGTGGGAAGATTTTATTGCATTCGGTGCAGCTGCTCACTATTGAGCTACTGATAAATTTCTTCAGAAACTGCCCTTGTAAATGCAATCTGTGAACGAAATGTCTGCTGCATCAACCCTTCTCTGTGTGAGAAAGTTGCATATGTTTAATCAGAGATAAACTGTGGGGCATATTGTACTGAAGTTTAAACTGGGTTGCTTTCGGTTTGTTTTCCCTCTCCTGGGAATTTAAGTTAAATTGTCATCCATATTTAAACTGCCTTGGGACAGCATTTTGGTTTATAGTTGTGAATTTTGAGCTATTTGTTTTGGTTTGTGGGGTTTTGTTGTTGTTGGTTTTCTTCAGTGAGTGGGTGAAGTCCTGTGAGCAGGTGAGGCTTGCTAAGAAGGAAAGTATTTGGGCATGTGCTGAGAGTAGGCATTGGAGGGAGTTTTGTTCCCAAAGGTGCCTATGAATTTGAGCTGAGGAGAAAATTAACTTACTTCTGTGGATGCTGGGTGAAGGAGAGACTTCTGTCACTGCTCAGTGCCTTCTGACTCTGCACACGAGTAGCCCAGGCCCTGGTTTGGATGAGTGGCTGCTAATTAGACCTATGGTGTGCCAAACTTGTGACTAGTTATAAGGAGCCAAGACCTTTGCTTATTTGATGTGTGGTGGTTTCAAACAGCATGAGAGATTAAAAGTGTGGTGTATATGTTAAAAGGTAAAGTTTCTTTTTCCTCTGTAGTAATTTGGTCTGTGTAGTTGTGTTCTGTACAAACAGAGGTGAAAAGTCAGAGCCTTGCCTCCTCCCACCAAGTGTCTGAGCTGCACACATTGCAGCAGCCAGGGCTGTTTATGGCCCTTGATAGTTCGTATTCTGCTGTGGTTTTTTTGTTTCTGAATCTAAAAGGGGTAATTTATCCATTCCAAATGCTGCCTGCACGCCCATCGAGCCCTCACATTTTATACAGTGCTGTTTATTCCAATTGCAGTCTTGAGAGTAGATAGGTGTTGGATGGATTCAAAGTTTCCGGCTGAAATTCCTGTTTTTTCGTCTTTTCCCATTGCCTTTTTTTTTTCCTGTAAGTGTTGAGGATGGAACTTTTCTAAGGATGAAATGGTGGTGATGCATGCACTAGGAATGCAGATTTTCCATAGGAGTTGTAAAAGCAATTATTTAGGTTTATTTACCTTGGAGGCTGCTTGATGAATTGCACGGTTGGATGCACTGTCAAAGATTTTAGTTCTTGGTTGCAGTTTATTGGAGCAACAGAAGTGGCACCCTGCCACTGGAGTAAAGAATGCTGTTTCCCCATGAGTATTTGAACAATCTGCAATAGCCATCTGTTATTCTGTTAAACACAAAGCAGTGCAACAGGTGTATTTCTTGGGTTTGGAAATCTTACCAGCACGAGTGAACAATAAACATTTAAAGCCAGGATTGAAAAGAAAATTTCAAAGCGTGCTCCTCTTTATTCAGCAGATATAGTGGTTGTGACATTAGAAAGTAGAGAGATAACCTAAACATGTGGTACATGGTTAAGGAAAACGAATGCTGAACTGCTCTTAAATCTGTTCTTTTTCTATGTTTGCTGTTTTCTTAGATGGCTTCAGTAACAGATGCCAGATTCAGGCAGAAAGATACTTCAGACCAAAATTTTGATTACATGTTCAAGCTCCTGATCATTGGCAACAGCAGTGTGGGTAAAACATCCTTCCTCTTCAGATACGCCGACGACACCTTCACACCGGCCTTCGTGAGCACAGTGGGAATTGACTTCAAGGTGAAAACAGTTTACAGGAATGACAAGAGGGTGAAGCTGCAGATTTGGGTAAGTGCCAACGTTTTGAAAAATGCTTTAGGTTAATCCCAGCAAAGGTGTGATGGTAAAAAATAGCTTGTTTGGAAGTGGATTTTTGGATTGATGTAGATTTTGATTGTACGCAAGTTCTGTGTGGCTGGACCTTTGTGACCCTGCAGTAAACTGAGTGAGTTCTCTTTGTGTTACTGTCTTGCTCAGCTGGTGAGGGTCCTGATGTGGTCTGAGCAGCTGCTCTGCATTTGAATGAACTCTACACACAACTCACACTATCATTTTATGTCCTCTACATAAGATACTTTATCTTCCTGTAACTCATGTACCTGCTCAGCAGCCCATTTCTACCCAGTTTCTGCCCCATCTAAGAGCTTAGTCTTCTAATTGATCTATATATGCTTGATTTATAATTATTCTTTAATAATTGCATTTAAATGTAAAATTACAGTAATCACATCTGGGTTTTTTATTTATTGTGGTGATGTTGAATAGTGAGAATCTAAAATGAGGTGCTTTTTTTTGTACTACAACTACATAATTCATTTTATTTCTGCGTTGCTGGGTACAAGGTACAACAAATTATTTAATAAGAGATCCTCTTCGTGTTGTAAAATCCTGGCATTGAAACTAAGGTAGGTCACCTGACATGAAACTGATTTAATTTAGGGTTTTGGCAATAAAAATGTTTTTACTTCAGGCACTATAAATGGTGATTTCCATTTAGTTGGTCTTTCTGAATTTTGGAACATGAAATTTTCTAAGAAGTTGCATAGAAGCAAGACAGGAAACACCAGAAAATATTAAGGTTTTTTTCAAAGATGCTGTGATTAAAGTGAATTAAGCAATAATCTTAATTAAATCTGTTAGAGGGCTTTGGGGCAAAAAGGGTTTCAATAACCTTAAACTTCTTATGAAAAGAGATGTCAGGTGGATTCCTCAGAGGGTGCTATCTATAGGACCTGGAATATTGGAGTTATCAACAACACTGTTGATTTAACATTTATTTTTAATAAAAGGTACACCTAAGTGTTGGACAGTTTCCAGAGTAAGTTGTGTTCTGTTCTTCTCTCTTTTTGCATGGATCCCTGACATGAGTCATGATTCAAGGACCTTGACAAAAACACTGTGTACCTCTATTAAAACCACAGTATTTGAACGTGTTTGTCTCCTGCCTGTCCTGAGATTATATTTGTAATTGCAATGTGTTCTCCAGGGTACATGTAGTAATAGTGGGGTCCGCTAGCATACCAGAACTATGGGTTCCTATGTGTAGGAAGGAAGAGTTTTCATACCAACCTGTCTTCCATTTGCTTTTTAAAATTATTTACAGCTGCTATTGAGTTTCTGAGAGTGTGGGACTCTGTGGATCCATTGAGCCCTTTGCTATGACTCACAATTTTACAGTTATGTTGACATTTTTTAAAATTATGCTCCCCCTAAGCTTGGCATTAAGCCTTATCTGAATCAGGTTTAATGTGAAACCAAGAGAAGAAGGAGAAGGTACAAGTGTTTGACTTAACCACTTCAAATGTTCTTCTAAAATCCAGAGAAAAGCACTTCTAGGAACCTCTGATGTTCTCTTCTCCACAGACCCAGGGTTTTTCAGTTCAGGGATGCTTGTGGAGCTCTGAAGTGAGCACAGCTGTGGTAGACTGGAGGTGCTCAAGGGCTGTGCCAAATAAACTTGTTCTGTGTTCTGCAAATCTCAAGGTGAGAGGGAAGTTATTGCTGCTGTGCTGTGATCCATGATCAGTCGGTCTTTCTTTACATTGCCTGTTGCCTGTGTTGAACAGAAGAACAGGATATTTGGGTGCAGGATCCCAGCTGCAAAGAGTTCCTTGTGTTGTCTTAAAGCTCAGAAAAATTCAAACTGCTTCAAGGGCCGAGCAGCTGCATGCAAAGACTGACAGCTGCGTCAGGAAATGTCTCTCTGGCCTGACTTGTGGTTTTGTTTCTCCTGCAGAAGTTGATGAGCATTTTAAAGCCAGAAATCTTGCATTTGTGCTGAGTTTGAGGAAGTCTGTATTCTGTGAATCAGGATTTGACAAGCTGTCACATGGAATGATCAGAAAAGAGTGCTCCTCTGTTTGATTTTGGTGTCATTTGTGGGCCTCTTGCTTTGTTGACATTAACGCCTCAATCACCCAAATTGATATTTTAATAATCAGTTGTGCTTGTGACTAAGCAGTCTGGGAAATGATCTGCTTTGAAAAGACTTGAAAGGAATATCTCTTTAGCTTGAGAGGAACGAGACATAGCAAAGATATTCATGATGTTTTTAAGGTAGAATGACAGCACTGCTGCTGCATATGGAAACAGTAAAATGGCCCAGAGAGTGGTTTATGAAACAATGTTTTATAGGCTTTTTTTTCCCTTTCTTTAAAGAACTCCAAGATCAGTTGTCTGTGTTTTAATTTCAAATATTTTCTGTCTTGTTTAGGAATGGTGGTGTTGTGTTAATAGAATAAATTAACTTTATTGAGAACATTCATTTTGTAGTTGGATGAGGCTTAGTAATTTGGTATCTAATTAAATACATTATTTACGTATGTAAATGTATTCATATATTATATAGATACATAAATATCAATTCTTGGGTTAGATTTTTGTACGCCACTGCCATCTGTAATAATACTTTCATATAAAGCATCTTCCTTACTATTGATTTGTGGGGAGCCAATTTAATATCTCTCTGCATTTCTTGACCAACAGTTTTGTATTCCCAGAGTTGCTAATTACTGTTTACTGAAGGAAAGCTATTATATTTTCAGCTAGGTATGGTTTTTGTTATAAATAAATCTCAAAGGTAACATTATTATATTCTTAGCAAATGCAAACAGTTAATACTTAATGCAGGGTTCAGGTTGCCTAGCAGCCTGAGAGGGCCACTTTGTCCAGATCCAGATGGAAGCAGGGTGAATGAATAAAAGTGATTTCAGTTTTAGGTAAGAGCAAGGTGAAATTTCTTTTTCTCCCTTCTGTGCATTTGTGTGTCTATCGCTGGTAGGGAATAATGGTGCTGAAAATGACAGCAGTACTCCTGAGCAATGCGGCGTCGAAGGGAACTGCTGAGGGGCAGCCTCTGGCCCTTTGTGCTGGCCCAGTCTGTCTTCATTACATGAACTCTTTGCACAGTCACATAAATTAACTGATGGAAAATCATTGGCAGGGTTCAGCCCCAAACACTTGCGCACCACCCAGTACATACTTTGTGTGAGCAGTTTGATTACATTCCCGTTATACTCTT
The DNA here is from genome assembly GCA_013400235.1 of Oriolus oriolus. Lineage (NCBI taxonomy): Eukaryota > Metazoa > Chordata > Aves > Passeriformes > Corvidae > Oriolus > Oriolus oriolus. The sequence continues at coordinate 538,728 of VXBT01004570.1, forward strand.
GTGCAGCACCCTACACGAAGGACTCTCATTTTTGTTGCATGTATCACACATAACACACAAACATTGATGTGATTAATAATAAACATAACTAAACACAGGGTTTGGCAGCTGATGTTACAGTTGAAACTACTTTCAACCCCCCTTGTAAAAAGAAAATAGAGATTAAATTTAACTTCAGGTTAAAAGGCAGAAAGGCTGTGGTGTTCAGACAGAAGCAGCATATTTAGACTGCAGTATGATTTTTCTTTTAAGGAGCTGTTTATCAGAACTAAACTGCTAGGATGAAGGCTTTTCCTTCTCATTAACAAAAATGTCTCTGTGGCTTAACTGCTGAAACCTGTTGGGGTATGAGATTAGCTGTATTGGATGTCTGAAACACGTGTTACAGCTCTCAGGCACAGCTGGGGAGAGGGTACGAAGCAATATTGCTCTGGGTTTTTTGGATCTTTAAAACAGAAATGTGACAACTGCTGATTATATTGAGTGGCAGTTACCACTAGAAAAGAGAAGAGTATAAACCAAAATAACACCCCTGCTGTGTAGCTGTCCAGAAGGCAAATACACAGTGTTTTTAAAAGCTTTTTATATCAGGCATCGCCTGGATGACAGGATGATCTTGAGCAGCTCACCTCTTGGGGAAGGGATTCGAGGAAGTAACACTGGCAACTGAGTTCTTTTTTTTTTATTATTTACAGGAGGTAAAATTAGAACACCATCATGTTTGATTGTAAATTTTAATGTTAATTGCGCACTTAACCAAAAGCTAATTATGCATTTCAGATGAGAGAATCATCTATTCCCAAGGCATCCCATTCCTGTCATGGTTTTGCTAAGTTCCTTGCAAGCACTGACTTGAGGCTTGAATGCTTGCACAAAACTTGTTTCTAAAAAAAGAGATAATAAGGTTCAGTAATTTAATGTATAGATGTGATAGTGATGGGTGTCTGTAAAGCACAAATGGGCCTGATTCTGCTTTTATAGACTCACAGTTGTTGTGAAATCCTCTGATTTGCTGTTTAGATGAAGAACTAAAATGGAGAAATTCATGATAGTGAAAAGAACAGGCTGATCCTTGTAAGGGAGTCAAGGATTACATTTTATTTGCAGCATTAAGGACTTACTGGGTCCCAGGAATGAAAATCATTGTGGGTGAGTGGATGTAAAGCACTACTTCTCATGCTAAAATACAATGCAGAATATTTGACTGGAGAAGAGATGCAATAACAGTGTCTGTAATTCAATTCCAAGGTCTTGGTTATATCTCAAGTAATAATACTTTTGCTTTGAGAAGAACTTGGTGCTCATGCCACTCTGGATGGGCTTTGAGATTAGAGTTGCAAAGGCGATACGAAGGAGAGAAATAAAAACTTGACAAATGAGACCCTGAGTGGTTAGTTACCCTACTCACTATTGAATTTATTGAACAGCCTAAGCTTGCTGAGTAGGGCATTGCTGTGTTTGCAGTTAAACAGTTGACATAGAGGGTTTATTTCTGTTTATAGTTAATCACCTCAATCCCATTGTTATCTCATTATAACTCTGCATTACAGTGAAGGCCAAATTCAATTTCAGTCTAAGCTGATACCACTGGAGTTATCCCTGCTGACAATATTGGATTTGCTCTCACTGCAGGTGTAGTATCTTTTTTTGTGCTCCATCTTTGCAGAGTTACTGGGCCCTTGGGGACCTTGTTTTGTGCATTTCAGTAAAATGAAACATGATCTGTTCAGAGGTACCAGGCTGTATCTAGGGGCAGAGTCGAGTGTGTGTGTTAGCTGATAAAGAGCTGTTGGTAGTTCAAAGGTTTGGACCTTTCCTGGAGAAAATGGACCAATGGTGACTGTTTGTCCAGTAGAGGAAAAGCTGTACGTGGGCAATTTCGAGGGGAATTATTCAGTTGATGTAGTAAGGCAGTTAAGCTTTGAGAGGACAAGTGAGTTGCCAGCCTTGTGACGTTTTGCATTGAATGCTTTTTTACCGGAAATTCAGAATAGATATTTTGTAGTCATTTCTCATAAGGTCTTAGACTCATATGCCTCGAAAACTTTTCCTGTTGTCCTTGTCTTAGCAGAATCACCCTTATTATGATTTTCTTTCACAATGTTATGTTCTGCATAATGACTGGGTATATTCTGTATTTAAATATGCTTGGTTGCACTGTGATCAGTTATGAGATAATACGGTGAGTGGAATTTATGAGTTCTCATAGTGATTGTCTCAAGTGAGCATGTACTTAAACTGTGTCACATTTGGTCAAATGAGAAAAATATAACTACTGTGCTTACTCACATTTATAACTTTCATGCATTGTGTTGTCTACTGCAGTGTCATGTTTATGCAACACTTGAGTATCTGAATGGCTGATTTTAGAACTACAAAAGGGAAATCAAACCCCCTGAAATGTTTTTCAGATGTGAGAAATGGTACCCTATAGCACAACTGGAGTACCTAGAAATTTAGCAGCATGAACTTCGTGATTTATTTTCTGTTGTCCAGCTGTTCAACATCATCCTGGTTCATTAAACAGCATGAACTGATCTCCCAGAGATAAGCACTGATTTTCTGTATGCTGTTGCATTGGAGGCATTGGACTCTGCAGACAGAAGGAAACACTGGTGAGAAGTACCAGAAACGGGATAAAAAAGCAGCACATTTCTGCAGTGTGGAGAACTGGGAGGCCTATGGTTTGCTGGTTAGGTTCTCCCATCTCCAGAACAACAAAATGTTTACCAGGAGACACTGATCTCAACCCAGATTTCTGGTGAGCTATTCTGGCTGCCCAGCAAATAGTAATGAGAGTGACAAAGTAGGAAACATAAATCCTGTTGCATTTTATGGCCAGGGGCCACGGCAGCCCAAAAGTGTATCCTAAGCATCCCAGCGTATCCTTCTCTTCTTCTGCTGCAGTCTGGGTTTGCAGCATTGCTAAGATGTTCCTCCATCCAAATGGAGCTGCCAGTCCCAAATGTCTTGCTCAGCTCGCACATGGCATCCTGTGCTTCTGTTAGGCACTTGCATCTTGTTTGAAAATTCCTCTAGTATTTATTGCCAGTTCTGCTTTGCATCCATTTCTGTGCTAATCAGATACTGATTGCTTTGCTACTAATTTGTGTTAAAAACTGAAACAGGAGGTGGCAGGAGTGTTTGAAACTTGGGGGGAGCAGGTGTAAGTGCAGCAGATAAACACACTGTGTTATGAGCTGCTGTGCTTCATTAACTGAAGTACCTTCATGTGATATATGACTCAAGTGATTAAACTTTGTGTAGTACTCAAAGAAGGCTCGGTGGTGGTATTTTCTCAGCCAGATTCTGGCTGCTTTGTTGCTCTGACAAACTGATCCAGACGTCTGCAGCAGTGCTAGAGGGTGAAGTCATGGCGAGAGAGTGGCGTGTGTGGATCCGCGTGTGCACGTATGCTCCTGATGCTACCAGGTTTTACTGTCCCTCTGCTTTCCAGAGCAATAAAAGAGAACATACAGGGGATCTGTGCATAGGATGTTTACGAGGCAGAACACTCACCCTACTGCTGTTTTTGCTTTTGCATGTGCTTATTCAAAGATTCACCTGCTGCTTCCCCTCCGTGGGTCCCTCGGTCAGCGCTGATGCCATGGCAGTTGTGAAGTTGCTGCGTGTTCCAGTGCCATGGTAACTGCATCCTGCTCTGCTGGCTGCCAGCGGGCACCGAGCCTGCCCAGTTGTGAAAGGAAGCAAGTGCTCCAAGCACCGAATTGTGCTGGACTGGCGGGAGTCAGCTTTGATAAGTCCATGTGAAGTCCTTTACCAAGGACTGCAAGTCTCTTTTTTTTTGAGGGAAGAAAAGGAAATAACTCCCATCAAATGTGTTTGGGATTTTTTTTTTTTTAAAACGCTAAAAGGCTAAAAAATGCGTTTCCATTGGAATTACCACCAAGTGCTAAATTGCTTTCTTGCTCTGCAGTTTGACCTCCTGCTGTACACATTTCTGTAAGGCTGTGCCACTTTTCCCATCGTTTTCTCTTGTCTGTGTGTTGTGCGCCCTGGCTTGCTCTTGGAGAGGTCAGAGAGTACTTTTGTAAGCACTTTTGCACTAACTGCAAGCATAGTTCTTGCAGAGTACTCTCATAACAACATTTGAAATCATGGAGTTGTGCCTAAGAGTGAGCAAGTAGAGCTGGGGAAAAGAGAGGAAGTCTTGTTTGCTTTTTGGAGAAGAAATACTCTGACTGTGATGAAGCACACAGGTTCATCAATTAATTACATGGAATAATAACACTGAAAAATTACAGGCAAGCAAGGGTAATTAAGGAATGCATTTTTCAAGTCTTTCATGTATGAGAGTGGAATGATGGACCGTAATAACCTTTATGCTTCTCTTACCCTCTCTTGGCCCTCACTGGGTTGTTGAACCACCAGCACTGTGAGGACTGGTACCTACAGCAGTGTAGTGAGACACTGAGGGGAGGTTGTCTGAAACAAGGGAAGCTGTGCTCAGTGCAGCGTGGTGGGGGCTTGCAGCTAGCCTGGCTTAGCTAAAGCACAGCTCCAGGCTGACTCTGCTGTGCTCCCTCCGCCTCTGGAGTTCTGCCTCTGGCAGGTGAGGGCCTGTGCAGGCAACTCCACTGTGCAGTGCTGATGTGTCCTAAAGGGAGCGAGGGGGTGCAGTGAAAACTGGGGCAAAGCTTGTGTAAAACCAAAGCAGGACCACAAAAAGAAAAACCCCAGTGCCCTTAATGATTACATTAATTACAGTGGAAAACAGCACCAAAGAGCAGTGCTGTAAACACTGGCTTGCAAGCAGTAAGGAGTGGCCTGGAGCGGCAGTCCCAGGAGGGCTGGAGGGGTGGAACTGCTGTCACAGAAGTGTTGCTCTATGTGAACACCAAGTGGATTCCAGCCTTTCTGGGAGGTGCTTGGTGTCTGGGCTTCCTGAGATGTGGAAGGAGGTATGCATTTGGCAAAGCTCTTCAGCTTGTTTTTGTACACCCTTCTTCACCAAACCCCCTCTCTAGGCTGTTTTCCTAAGTGTGAGAGTGAAGCACGGAAGGGACTTGAATGGGTTGGCTGATTATGGGAACTCAGAGCTCCAGATGAGCAGTATTTCTGTACTGATGCTCATTCTGACTGTTGTGATATAATTATGCAAGTGCTGCAAATCCATACCTGTGTAAAGCTACTTATCCTAGCTGAAATGGATCTTCTCTTTTATAAGAATTCCCTTCATCTTGAAAATAGCATGCAGGAAAAGTCACCACTGCAAAGGTATTAAATGAAGTAAATTTGTGAGAGCTGCTTAGTCCTCCTTGGATTTTTGGGGGTTGGAAGTATAAAATTAATGATTTCCTTCCTCTTGCGCTTGTTAATGATTTTGGGGAAAAGCAAACTCTTGCAAAGGAAGAATCTGCCTAAAGTCCTCCTCTGTAATGTACTTTCTGCTGTTCTGAGTTGCACATGCCCTGCTCCACAGTAGCATGTTCAAAGCTGTGGCTATCGTTCTGAAGTCTTGGACATGTCTGAAATTACTTCAGTTTTTCTGCTAAAATTCAGACATAAATATGTATAGCAGCTACTTAATATTCAAGAGACTGCAAGAAATCTAAAGGGAACAAATTCAGTAAAAATCCACCACTGTCATGGCAAAACTGTGATTTGAATTATCTTTCACCTAAATCTGGAAGTAGTCTTGGTGTACAGGATATTTACTGCTTTAACACAAAACTTCACCTGAGTCAGTGGAACTTGCGGAATCTGGCTCTAAGTTGGACACAAAAGCACCTTTGCATCAGTGTAATGTCAGCTCAAAGTGATTTTTCAGTTCTCCCATCTGCAGCAGGGGCTGTGGGAATCTTCCCTTGCCCGCCTGGCTGGGAGACCAGGAAGCAGTTGCGTGTCAAAACCTGATGTTGCTAAGTGATGGCAAGGTAGCCACCTGCCTTAGCATTTACAAACCCCCAGTGCTCAAACAGAAGGAAATTAATAGCTTTATTTGCCATTAACTGCTTGCAAGGTGTTTATTCACTCTGGTCCTGAAAGTATCAAACATGTGCATCCCTTTTACTGCAGCTGGAATCTTCAGAGTTTTAAAGTCCCTGGAATGGCAGCTGTTTATTCTGCCTGAGAATGCATCCTCCAAGTAATGTTGTATTGCCCTGTAACTGTGAGAGACAGTGCAGTCAGTTTGATGATTAAAATACCACAGACTTTAAAAAACAAACCAATGACCCAACCAGAAACCCAATACAAAACCAAACTGGTTTTTATCACCTCATACAAAGGCAGAGAAGAGGTGGTGTTTGTTTTGTTGGTTATAATGTCAGAATCCATGCAATAGCCCTCTTTATCTTTTCTCTCCTTTTTCTTTTTTTAAACTACAGCTTATGTGGCCAAGAAGCATTGTAGCATTGATTTATTTTCTTACTATATTTTTTTTTTCTGAAGGAAGCTGAGAATAAATCCAGACTATCATATTTGCTAACTATTGTGGGACTGTTATCAGGAAACAGGAGAAGCAGATCTTTTCACTTCTTGTCTACTTATTTTGTGGGTATTTTAAAAAAATTGATAAAGGTTTAATTGCCCTCATGCCACAGGTGAGTCATGTGTGTTCTGCTAAAATCTGTCTGCTCAATAAAGTACTTGTTCAAAATAATCTCTCAAAGTGAGATGCTGAGTGACTTTTGCAGCTGTGACTCATTGGATCTTCATTTTTTTAAATGAAAAGATTCCCAAGACATGTTAATTTTAGGATCTCGTCTATTAAATTCTTGATTAATAACAATAAGAGTATTAGTTTGACGATGTGTCAAGGCTTGAGGGATTCATATAACCGGTATTCTCTATTCAGAAAAGGAGGGACAGTTCATTTTTTCCACAGAGAAGGACTTGGCAAAGACCCAGGTTTGGAACTAGAACCCCTCAGCTGAGAGAGTGGAAGCTTTCCAGTAGTTGTCTCCCCAATTGCATGGTCTTCCCTTCATCCAGAGGATGTGGAGCACCTGTGTGTGTGCAGAGGAAGGGTCAGGGGTTTTCAGGAATGAGATCTGTACTGGCATCAGTGATTACTTTCTACTCCTCAAAAATGAGCTCTTCCTGAGTTTTAAAGTTCTGCCCATCACAGATGGCCCTTTGAATTCTAATTTGAATGGGAGCGGTTTCCAGCAGGGCCTTCTGACCCCAGAGAAGCTCTCCCTGAGTCAGGAGTGTGTCCTGTATAAAGAAGTGTCCTGTCTCAGGGGACTTGGTGCCTTGGTTCTCGGCTTTGGTGATCCCAAAGTGTCACTCAGCTCCCACAGGTAGCTGCAAAATCCTATAAGTTTAACTTTGCTCTTATGACTGATCTCTTCATTCACTCTGAGTAATGAATGGAACAGAAAATTGTGTTTCTTTGTTTTATTGAGTAATGAAAGAGAAAATTGTGCTTCCTTTACTAAACAACCGTTGCCAAAAATAGCACCTGACTATATTTTATCTGTTTCTTCTTCCTTACTATTATTTTACTACACTAAATGCAATCTTTTTTTTCCCTTTGGATTTCTTTCCATCTTTGTGCCCTGAAGCTGCAAACAGCAAATTTTGTGAGTCATATAAATGTTCTGAGACATCAAATTAAGTAGAAACTGGAGAATGAGTTCTCAAAAGGTTGTGAATGCTGCTGACGTCAATCTCAGATTGAAATAAGAAAGAAGATATGGCTGGCAGATCCTGTGAGCAGGACTGTAAGCACACTTATGCTAATTCTGTTGTTATAGGAGAAATTGTGTTTTTATAAATGAAGGCAATAGTCCCAACTGAAGACTTAACAGGCATTCATCTTAGTAACTAGATGATCTTGAGCTTTCATACTTTATGCTGAAATTTGCCTTCAGCAGATTCAAACGAAATTGCTTGGAAGTGACTAAAATGAATGGCAGCATGCTTTCTGCTTTTTCAGCTTGTAATATAATTCAGTTTTCCAGCTCTGCTTCTGCAGAATTCCTCCTTCAAAGTGACATTGCAAAGTATGGGATTTTTTAATGAACAGGAGACTGTGAACCTATTTAGAGATTTTTCTTGATTGTCTCTGGCAGAGAACAGAATTTTGAAAGTAGCGAGGAGTCATGAAAGTCAATATGTCTTATGAATTATTTTGATAACATGAAACATTTATCTTGTAGAAAGCAGTTAGTAATACTGTTTTTGAAGTTAAATGCATGCAGATTGCATATCCATATTGATTTGATGGCGCTATTGAAAGTTCCTATAGGTGTGGTGAGAAGAGTGCAAGAAATGACTAAAGGAAAGGCATGCTTTTCTTTGTGGAAACTACAGGGAAGTTGTTTGCTATTAGCTTATCAGTGCAGAATGTTTTTATGTGTGTGCATGTTTTGCCTTTAATGAATGCAGCAGTTCAAAACTGACAGATAACTGATTCTACTTCCATTCAGATGGCTCACTGGAAGCCTGCATCCAATCGTTAATTAGTAGTGCTGCAGTGATCACTCTGAGTCTAGGTGTGTTTTCACCAAAGGTATGTTTCCAGTGGTGAAATAGGTGTTGAAGATGCTTAGCCCTTTGTCAAATCAAACTGTCTTTTGGAGAGGATCTTACAGCAGCAGATACAGTAATGCCAGGTTCAGAGACCAAAGTGAATTGAAGTGAGCCCAGAGGTATTGAAGGAGCAAGGTAATGTGATTGCTGGTTAACTGGATCAGGGCAGCAGAGGGAATGCCTCCATCAGGTATCTGTATTGCTGAGCTGAGGTGCCTTCCTGATGCTGTGAAGAACTTTTGACAGATTTCTGTCAAAAAACTGGGAGGTCAGTTTTCAGATTGGTGGCACAGCAGGTACCTGTGTATGAAATACTGCAGTCAAGGCCAGTATGAAAATAAACAAGGAATATCCCTTCAAATTTAGAGATTAAATACAGGCTGGATTTACCTGCAGGTAGCCAGCAGGAGCTCAGTGGGAAAGTAATGAAGTGGGACTGTGTAGCTGGGTACTCGGTGCGAAATGTGCTTTTGCTTTGAAGCTGAGGAGAGCGCAGAGGAAGTAGTTCTGGCTCTTGAAGACTGTGCACACTGTTCTGTGAATAGAAATAACAAAGAAGAGCAGCCCCAAGGGCTGGTGCTGCTGCCAGCTGCAGGGGACACCAGGGTGAGCCTGTCCCAGGGCTCAGGCTTCAGTCACAGGCTCCTTCTGGAAGGAGGACCAAACCCCATCAATTTGCAGTCCTTTTTCTGCCATAACTCCTTGGTCACCACTGAAAGGGGAAGCAGGCAGTGATGACAAATAATGTGGCTGAAAATGTATCAGCCACTGAGATAGGAGATAACATGTCTGATGTATGTGATGACAGTAGAATTCTAAGGCTTCTGACCAAAAATGACCGGAGATCATCTGGAAGTCACAGCATACAGTCATTAGTGAGGAAGGGACCTATGAGGGATGAGGTCCTTTAAATTACACCTATAGGGTTAAAAAAAAGTTTTAAATTGGGAGTCTGGGGGGGGGCGGGGGGAAAGGGTCTGTGGAGTTTGCCTGATTCTGCTTGGAGGAGGAAGAGAGGTTTTAGTGTTTCAGTTATACAGGAATATTTTAGTATTGCAAAAGTAGTCCACTACAAGCTGGTTTATTAGCAATTGGCTTCTAAGTTAGGAAAGTGTTTCCCTGTTGGTAAAGTTTTACATAATTATACTTCTCTGCAATTTTGTATCTATTGCAGAAACATCCATTTCTGATTGCTGTTTGGATCAGAAACTTGTGCTGTTCAGGACGGGATGCTGAAACACTTCAGTGGCTAATCTGAGCTGGCATGGTGATTTCTTTAGCCAGTGGTGATTTCTTTACCTCCTGGTGATTCCTCTACCCTGTAGTGAATGAGCACAGAGACAGAGAAGCATTTCTGTTTCCCGAAGCTTCCTGTTTCTGATCAACCAGCATAAAAATTAATATCTGCTGAATTGATGCTTATCAGAATTCCTAAACAACTCTTCTGCCTCCAGCAGTGACACTCGATTATGTTTCTCACTTCTAAGCCTCTTAGAGGTTTTGCATTTATGAATCCCCTCTAATACTTTGCTTGACACATTTGGTTAGGCATGTGGCAGTGATCAGATGAGAGAAAAACAAGTCATCTCATCAGGTACAAATTGAGGCTTCTGGTAAAGAGAGTGGAGAGGCAAGCACAGGTTTCCTGCTGTTTGAAGTCAGAGTAGAACAGGGTTGTTAAAATAACTGTAATGCATTTAATATAAAAACAGGCTATGTGTCCACTTCCCATCCAGCTTCAGACAGTCCACCACAGCTGGTTTTGTGAGCAGTTGCAGAAGGGAGGCTGAGGACTGGGTGCACTGAAGGGAGGTGGTTCAGCTCTCACCTGGTGCCTCAGGATGCTGAGCATGCTGAGGGTGTGTCATCTTACACTTGATATTGGTTCCGCAGCTAAACTGTGGGATAAAACCCAAACACAGGGCTTCGAAGGGCTGCCCACCCAGTGCCTCCTGGAATGCAAAGTAGGTGGTCTAGTGGGGAGGAGGCAGCCCTGGTGCTGATTGGGGTGGTGGCTCCTGCAGCCCCTTGGTGCTCGCTCGCTCCTGATCCTCCTGCACAGGGACGCTTCAGCGGTGGCAGGGGGAGGTGCTGCTCAGCCAGCCGGGGTAACCTTTCAGCAGCGGCTTCACGATGAAGGCTCCTAAGCATTCCTGCAATACCAATGATGTTAGGATGTAGTTGGTATTGTAAGCAGGTGCATTCCAGCTCGGCATACCTTGACAATTTGACAGCAGCCAGATGTTTAACTAGGTGGAGTAAGAGATGACTCTAAATACCATCATATAAATCTTACAAATGGTACCACAGCTGAGCCTCTGGGTATGCCTGGTGAATTGTGATTTCTCAGAGGTCCTGTTTGATCAGAGAGTGAGCTCTTCCTTTAACCCTTGATTGGACCCCACAGAGACAGCTGGTGTTGTGATGCATCACTAGTGACTAATTTCAACAAGTCAGTTAATTGATCCTTTGGAGCCACACAAGGCTGGTTGAAAATAGTTAAATGTTGTTGTTTTAATGGAAGTTGTCCTAATGTTGCTGTGAAATGGAGCTGCAGAAAGAAGCTTCCTACAGCTGCACAGTCTTGCTTTGGTATACATTTCAGCCAGCATATGGTACGCATTTTAACTGAACACATGGAGAACTAATTTGATTTGAGTTGATTGATTTTGATTACTGACATGAGGATATGCTAATGAGAAACAATCCAGCATGTCTAAAAGATTGTTTCAATTTCTAGCACAGCTGATACATAATGTTTGTATCATATGCATGAAAAGTACAGGAGAAAATGTTGTCTATTTTGAAATTTTTCTCAGTGGTTACTCTGTGGTGAACAAGAGGAGACACATTATTCTGATTGCAGCTTGACAACACATTCCTCTGTCAGTACAAATTAGGAGTGATTGAATATATCTAGCTAGGACAGGTGTAGTTTCTGCATCAGAAAATGGGCAATACTGGTAGCTGTAAAAAACCCCAAGCCATTTTTCAGGAAAACTTCTGCTGTGGATCAGGAGATGAATCTAAAAAGTTTAAGAAGGAGGTTGTTCACTAGAGATGTATGAGGTCCAGGAGACCAGCTCGGACCAATGTCTTTGAAATTGGTTTGTTAGTTTTTAATTTACTGGAGCCTGTTCAGTTTAGATGTTTGTGTACATGTTGCTTAGGGAGAAAAAAGCATAATATCATAGTGGAGGATTTTCAGAGAAGGTGGATTCTTGCATGCAACATCTCAAACCTGAGGCTAAATACTTTTGCATGTGAGCACTCAGTTATAGGTAGGAAGCCTTCCTGTTGTTTTGTGTGGGTATAAACCAGCCAAGGTATGAAGTGCTGCTCTTTGAAAAGAAGTGGAACACCTTCCTTGATGTATTTATTCCTCCTGCGCTCCATATCAACTTATGTAGATTGGGATCCTGCAAATGCTGAACAAACATGCATCACTCTAAATATACAGCGTAGAACAACCAGCTCCACTGGTCTTACCCTCATGAATATGGATTGAAATAAAAATCTTTCCAAGTGGTCACTGAATGAAGCTGGGTCATAGCAAGTCAGCTGCTCTCCTTATGGGACACTTGGAATCATAGAGTTGGTTAGGCTGGAAAAAACCTCCAAGACAGAGTCCAACTGTTTACCCAGCACAACCAAGCCCACCACTAACCCATGTTCCCAAGTGCCGCATCCACTTGTCTTTTAAATATCTCCAGGGCTGGTGACTCCACCACTTCTGTGGGCAGCCTGTTCCAATGCCTGACCACCCTTCAGTGAAGAAATTTGTCCTAATATCCAATTTAAACCTCCACTGGTGTGACTTGAAGCCATTTTCCCTTGTCCCGTCACTTTTTACCTGGGAACAGAGCCTGATCCCCACTTGACTACAACCTCCTTTCAGGGAGTTGTCGAGAGTGACAAGGTCCTCCCCAAGTCTCCTTTTCTCCAGGCTGAACATGCCCAGCTCCCTCAACTGCTCCTCATCACTTGTGCACCCTTCCCCAGCTCCATTACTCTTCTCCAGACATGAATGATATCTAAGCCCCAGAGTGATTTCCACCTAGCCAAAAATACCCACTTCATCAAGGAGGTATAAAATCTTATTTATATATAAGAACATTAAACGATAATCCACCACATAGTAATTGATAGCAACTGATCTGAGTGACTTATGCAAATAATCACTATAGACACAGCTGCTGCAGGAGGAGAAAAAAGAGTGGGATGCTTTACAGCCATCTCTGCATGACGTTTCTCATACAGCACTTGAGTAATCACACTGCCTGTGTGCAGCTACCAAGGTGAGCCATATAAATAACATTTATTTAAGTAGACAGGAGCCTCCCGTATTAAACCTGAGTTGGAGGAGGGGAGCTCTGCTTCTTTTCTCCCTGCTCTTGGGTTCCGCAGTGGGGTCAAACTTTCTGCCTGGGCACGAAACTGTTGCTCAGGGAGAAGAAATTCACAAGTAAGATAAGCCCACAAATGTCAGAGCTGCAGTTGCTTTGTCCCAGAGCAGCTCCAAGGTGATCACAGTGCTTGTTGCACTGTTGGCAGCACAGCTGGCGGTAAGTGCCAGTGAGGCTGCTCTGGGACTCTGGAGTTCTCTCACCTTTAGGCACTGTGATGTGTGAGAGGAGGAGATGGCACCCCTGAGAAGCAGAAAGTCCCACTGACATATGACATGTTGCTCTGTTGCTAAGTGGAGTGTTCTCCTTGGGAACACAATGACACAACCTGGCTTTTCTGCTTTTGCTGTATGTTTTGCAGGAGTGATTCATGGGACATGAGTACAGTTGCTAAGATCAGGAAGAGGTTTGCTGGTATTTAATCTGCTCCTGTCAAGCAGCAGGGTGGTATCTCCTGGATGTAGCAGGTGACAGCCTTGATGTGTCCATGAGGCAGTTTGTTTATAATATTTGGAAGGTATAGCTTGTCAGTTAACACCTGTCTTCATTCAGGTGGGTAAGCAGATGGGCAGTAAATGCAAATGAAGTATACTCTAAATATGAACCTCTGAAACCTAATTCTCTGTGGCCAAAACAATCTGTATTTCAGCATGATACCTCCAATCTGCATTTCAGTATAGATGAATAGCAACCTTCAGGCTGGTGTTTCTTTTATTTTCTTTTCTTTTTGTTTTTTTTTTTTTTTTTTTCTTTTTCTCTTATATATCAACTCTTCATTCCTTAAGAAGAGCACTAATTAATCCTGGTATGGCTTTGTCATACCCATGTCTATCGATGCCTGTCTCTCACATGCCTCCAAAATTCAGGTCTTCTCTGCAAGGACAGTTTGGGATAGAAGTAGATCCAGGGCACTGGAAGTGGTCAAAAGTAATCAATGGAGGTGGGGAGGTCTTTATGTAATTGAGAGGAAAATATTTGCTAGTCAAAGGTCAGTGAAGAGAGAAGTGTTCTCACAAAGACTCAGCAGGACTCCTAAAAGGCCCTGGCGATGTGCCCTTGTCTCCCTTGCTTTGACACCCTATGATGAGCTTTCTCTCCTCATTTTCTGAGCTGCCCCTCCAGCACTGTCCATCTGGAGTGACAGGAGCCTGCTCTGTAATTGGCAGGGTTTGTCACTGTTGAGCAAGTGAAGAAATGGAAGATCAGCTGCTAATCTCAGGTGAGCTCAGACAAACGCAGAAAACTCCAGCTCCTACGGCGGTGTACCTGGGAGCAAAATCTGGATCAGATACTCTGTCTGAAGTTACATTGGAAAACTGTGCCCAGAAATTATTTCACTTTCAAATTGTGGGAACTATAATGAAATATGAATAACAAGCTGGTGACTCCTGTAAACAAAGAAATTCTGAAAAGTCCTCTACTGGTTTATTGCAGCTTCCCACGGAACAGGATGAATGAGTTTGCAGCAGGGGAAGTACAGGTCTGGGCTAAAGTATTCAATTTTGTGTTGAAAACACAAAGCTGGAAGGAACAATGGTATCCTGGTAACTTGTGATCTTAATCTTTCTTACAAGATTGTAAAACTGTTTACCCTGGTGGTATCAAGTTAATATAGCACATTCTTTCTGAATTTCTTGTTTTCCCTTGTATTACAACAATGTGTTTGCAAACTCTCTTGATGTTATATACTGCTATTGAAGCCTTGTGATCCCTTCAGCAAAACAAAGATGCTAATTAAAAGTATTTTTACTACTGTCCCTAGTTCATTTTTTTCCTTCAGTTGTTCACTCTTTGTTTTAACAATCCCATTAGCATCTGAGAATTCTGACCTAAGCACAGTCTAATTGGGACACAATGTGAAGCCTGTGATTAAGCTTCTCTTTTCATTAGAATATTTCATTAATTGTATTTCCATCCGTTCCTCCTGGAATCTGGGTATGTCTGAGAAATGGCTTTTCAGCAGCCACGTGGATACAGAGGTGGTGACAACTCTGCTTCTCCAGAGTGTGGTTATAATTCTCAGTGCAGTCTGTGCACTAAAATCTGCATTACCATGCTATGAAATTGTCCAACATTCAGATGATGTCACAAGCTGGCAGAATGGAAAAGCTCCAAGAGGAAGATGCTGCTGCATGCTAGAAACATATGCCAAACAGCATCAAATCCTGACCTAAGTCTCTTAGATGCATGAACCAAATGCATCTTTACCAGATTTCTTCACAACTCTGTGGCTGCTGAGTTTGGCCAAACCCCTGAAGGTGACAGACGAAACTCTACACAAAGATGTAAAACCAACCAACCAACCAATCAAAAACCTCAACAACCAAAGAAACCCCATCCCACCAGCAGATGCAGAGGTCTATGATTACCAAAATAACTAATTGAAGAGTTTTCCCTCTCTGTTAAAAATTTAAATAGTGAAATGGGCACAAGTCCTAGACCCAGTGAGATTAACAGGAGTTCTTTGGTCTGAGTGTGATGAGGATAATATCACTTTATCATCTGCAGTTTCTAAGTACCTTGGGAGCTGCAGATTTAGAGAGTCATTCAAGCTTGAAGGAGAGACTGCCTGAAGACCTGCTGATCTCTGTCAGAGATGAAGAGACCTGTCCCCTGCCCAAGGAAGCTTCTTTTGCCTTTTCTGAAACAAGCCTTGTGACATCCTGGGGTGATTGTTGTGCTTAACTCACCCAAACACTGCTCATCTTTCCAATGGTTTGTGATTAGCCAGCCCTCCCATCATCTTTTTTGCTGTTCTTTTGGCTCATTTCGGTTTGTCCCTTGTTCCTCAACCACAACATGTTATGAGGTGTCTCCTTCCTTGGAGTGACAGATCGCGTTCCCTCTGGAGAAGTCCCAGTCTATTTCTAGTTTCATCCCTCCCATTTTCTTTCATGGGCACAGAGATGAACCTCTTTGTTTGCTAGGTGCACCTTGAATACCTGCTGTTTTTCTTCTTTCCACACAAACATCCAGCCTCTTCCCTTTCTGAAGAGCAGAGCATGGATGTGGCACTGAAGGAAGTGTGGATGAGAGGTGGGTCCTGCAGCTCGTGTCAATAAGCTGTTTTGAAAGAGGGGGCATGCGTGGAGGTCGTTTATGTTTACATCTCATTTCAGGAGATAGACTGCAGCTCGCCTGCTCACTAATTAAAAGGAAGTGAACATGCTGCCTGTTCTTATCGAAGAGTTTTTATATAACATTTGCTGCCTGTTGCTGTAACTGCCCTAATGAATGCGGGGTGATTTGATGTATCATTAGTGATGTGGAAGGACACTATGAGATTAGAACAGAGTGTTTATTCTTTATCGTCTAATCCTTATTGTCTGACTGTTTGACTCCAGGAAGAGTACAAAGCATGGATGAAACTTTGCTGCATATTTATTTATGCCCTACTTTATGAGGATAACTAGAATCCAGGAAATTTTTAGTCAGTAAGCATCAGGAAGGCTGGCACAAAGCACTGTTTAACTGTGGCAAAGACTCCTTGTTGAGGATTAGATCTTAGGATTCCCTTCTCTCAGCTGGAGGTGTTGGCAAGAGATGAGCTCTGATGTTACCACACAGTTTCCCAAAAGGCCTGGCTGAGGTTGAGATTTATGGGGAGCTCTCGGTTTGTCCTGGTAGGACAGGGATGAAGTCTTCTGCTTTCCCTCCAGGCTCCATATGAAGAACTAGGAAAAGAACACATCTAAACAGATTTGGATATTATTGTGGCTTTCATAATTTTTCATCTGACTCAGAAGGTGTAAAGAAGAGCTTTGGTCAAGGGAAATTACTTCCCTTGGGAAAAATAGATGGAGAAAGTAGATCTGGGTGCCATGTGAAGAGAGACTTGTTTTTTCCTTTCAGTTCTTTGTCTTAATTTTATTAATGCTTTAAATGGGGGTACATTTTGTTCTCTGAACTCTGTTCTGCCAGTGGTGTTTGTGATATGAATATAGCAGTGAAACAGCAACTGTTCCCTGAACGACCAGGAATCATACTCTTCTGCAGAATATTCAGAATTCTCTTCTGTAGATACTGTCACTGCCTGAATCTTGGGATAAAGCATCAGGGTAAGTTCCAGACAGCCAACACCAAAGCTTCCCCTGCTGCTCTGAAGCCTCCAAAATTGTGTTGAGTTATAATTATTTGATGTCAGAGTAAGGCAAAATAGCAGCAGGCAGAAAGTGCAATTCATTTAATTGTAGTTTCATGATGTTTTGAAGCAGTTGTGCTGTTGCTGAAGTCATGTCCCCTTTAGTGAAAATGTCTTTAGCTCACTGGCAGATCTAATTCTGCTCACTTATGCTTTGCTCCAAAGTTTGCTTTTGCACCCTTTCAGTCCAGAGAAATGATTTAGACTGGGTTGGCACAAAAAACAAGTCCTAAGAGCCTTTTTTCATCTCTGTCACAGTAAATAATGTGTGTTGCTCCAAACATCAACTTGTTGCACCTTCTCCACACACATCACTGAGCTGCACATGAAAGCAGAGCACAGTCTGCCCAGAGGTTAGTGCTTGCTAGGGAGGCTGCTTTCATTTGATAAATATTTCAGTGTGTGTTTTTCCCTGTCTAACACTACTAATTCATTCCTAAGCTGGGAAGTGTTTCCAGAAGTGCGAGGTAATGGAGTGTAGTTCAGCTCCCTTTGCTGAGCTGAGCCAGGGGTCTAGAGAGTCTGATTTCAATTTTCTGCTGGCAGAGGGCCTGGGTGATTTAGGAAGCAGCATAATGCATGAACTTGTGCTTGTATTGTGCCTGATACTATGATTGCTTCAATTACAGATTTGTTGATAGACCTTTGCTTGCTTGGGGTAATGCTGTGCAGTTGCCGTATTTTATGACGGTATATTAATATAAAATTGCTAGAATATAATGAGGACTGATGCCCCCATATTTTTGTTGATCTGTAAAGCATTACACACATTTAGCGTTCTGTACAAATATGATCTGATGCTGTTTCTGTTGCTGATAGGATTTTTATTAGCTTTAAATAAGACAGTTTGGAGTTGTCATTAACAGCTTTTTTAGACTCCTTTCCTGGGGCTGAGGTCTGTGTTTTGAGAAACAGATCACATGGAAAATGCTGTGTCTTGTGTTCCTGTTATCTGAGACATTTGGTCTCATTTGAGAGAAGTCAAGACCTCTGCATTTGCAGGATTCTGTGCTGAGGTCACTGGATGTAGACAGGACCTTACAGTTCTTCAGGACTTATTTTATATCAATTCCCAAGTGACATCTCCCTAAATTTGAGCGGAACTGAGTGGTCCTATTAAGTGAAGCAGCAGGCTGTGCTTGGGAGCCTGACCCAAGCCCCACTGGTGTGAATGGCTGGGGAATGGTGAACCTGGAGGCATGGAGCAGCATATTGCTTTTTTATAATGCCAACAACACATTTTCTTCAGCTGGGAAATCTGCTGTCATTTTCCTCTGTCTTTCTGGAAAGGGGAACATGAAGATGTGCTTTTCCTCAGGAAGGTTTGAGCCACTCAGGCCCTTGATGTGTCCGCTGGCTAAAGGCAGTTTGGGGCTTGGCAAGAGCGGGGAGGTGGTGATGAAGTGGTCAGTAAAAATAAAACAGTTAAAATACCAAACAGCAAAACATCTCACACGTGTTTCAGGGAGTATTTGTTCATGGCTCTCTTTCTAACTGGAAAAGAGAAAGGAGCATTACCACAAGGGTGGGTGAACATAAAACAGTGCTCAAAAGGACCTCACACCTAGAAACACGTCAGCTGTAACCACTTCTGCCCCGAGGTGCTTCCTGGGCTGCCTCGGGAGCTTCCTGCAGCTGCTGCACAACGAAATTTCTACTTTAACATCTCATCTGTGTGGTTATAATAGAAAACATCGTGGTAAATGGTAGAAGATTATTTTCTTTGTCTTGGGCTATTACTGAGCATCATCACGCGTGTACTGTTGTGGCTGACAAAGAACTTCAATTCTAAGCCTCTATTTTAAGATGCTTAGGACTACTCCAAAATAGCTGTTCCTTAGCTGAAAGTCTTCCTTTATATTCTTAGCAGAGATGTGGGTTTACTTGGAGAGTTTCAAATTCCATTTGATTTTTTTTTTTTACATTTCTTGTGAATTTAAACAAAACCCCCTTCATGTCACCAATATATCAAATCTATTTATTACATTGCTTTTCAAAGTATGTGCACATTCCTGTCAAACAAAAACACATGAGACAGAGGAATCTATATTATTGCTAATTCCAGCATTTGGAAAATGTGTTGCAAACTCCGCTGAAGATAGATATATACTTTTTTCTTTTCGTTTTTATTTACCTTCTGGTTTATGTGGTTCAGATTGCTCTTGGGTTTTGTTGTCTTTAAGCTTTCATTCTACCTTCTTGAGTGCTAGAACCTTCTTTCTATTTTTGTTTAATGCTCACCTGAATTCAGCAGTGGGGTTTTTTTCCTAATTTGGGGGGTAATAAATTGAAAAACTGCCTGATCAACTCTTTATTTCCACCAAATCTTGAAAAAATACCCATTAGGATTTTAAAGACCTTAAAAGAATATTATATTTTCTTTTTATTGGCATGTTGTTGATGATATAAATTAAGCTTGATTATTTTATTTTTGTCTTGCTGCTGCTCTTCACATTAAGGCACATGTTCTTGCCTCATGGTTATAATTCAGTTTGGTATTTTAATCTCAAAAATATCATGGACAGCTTCCCAGAACTTCTGAGCACTTTGTCTTAGAATTGACCCCCTTGACATAATATCTCTAGGGGGTTCTTGTGAAGTATGAGGCTCGGATTTCACTCCTAAATAAGATGAAATCTTCCCTTAATAAGAACCGGCCCTCGGAGGGATGCTCCTAGCAGAGTACCAAGTTTTTTTACAATTAGGGGTTGCAACAGGTCTTTCGGGCACAAAGTCACTGATTTTCGTTAACACCGGAATAATTGCTTTGTAAACGAGTTAAGGAAGGTCTTGCCCGGGGCCGGGGGCCGGGCACCATCCCCGGGCACCGCCGCGATGCCCATCCCTGCGCCGAGCCGGCTCCGCACGGCCGCCAGCAGCCCCTGTCGCTGCCCGCTGCCTTGCTGGTTACCATGACATTTGATCAGCCGGGAGCGGGCTCCGGGAAGTCTGGCTGGGGCTCGTTCGGTGCGGGGATTTGCTCTGTTCGCCCGCGTGCGGTGGAGGAGGAGGGAGCCCCATGGCACCGCGATGCTGATTCCCTTCACCGCTCCTCGTTCCCTCCGAGATCAAAGAACCAGGCTGCTGAATCCAGGCAGATTTGTACCGCACATCGCTTCGCTTCCTCCTCACAGACCGTGCACTTGTTCTTTTGGCAGCCGATTCACAATGTTTTGAGATTTCCCTTTGTGCTGCTGCACGTCTCCCGGGTTAGCGCGGAGCTGCGCCGACCCACGCGGTGGCCGCTGGGCTGGGGCACATCAATGCCCTGCCCTGCAGGACCAGTTAGGATGTCCGCGCTGGCTCGTTCACAGGAGTGAGTGCTGCTTCTAAAGTGCTCCGGCTGTGATTAATTTAGCAGCTTCTCAACAGCAGCTAATTAATAATGCTTAGAGTGGCTAACCCTGCTCAGACATGTGTGCGTTGTACAGCTGTTCTTGCAGTGGCTGATTAACAGATTTAAAGGATATACGTGGGACAACTAAAATGATCTAGCAAAATTAGCAATATATTCCGTGATAATAATGCATCCACTGCCCAAAATGCTACTTACTCTGGGATCTCAGCCTCTTAGATGTTTTTGGTTTGGTTTTTTTATCGCATCAGTGATGGTTTTATCACTTGCCCACAGTGGATGGGCTTTCAAATGCATCATATACCTCTTGAACTTTGCTGTTTATTTTCAGCTAAAGAAATGGAAGTTGAAGTAGGCATGCGGTGTGGATGCTACAGATTTTTATCACTGGCATTTCTTTATTTTTTATCAAGGTAGCTGGATCAGAAAGAATCAAAAATATGAGACTGATCTTCATGTTAATTTCAAGTCACAAAAAATAAGACTTTTCAATTCTATAAGCTTTAAGAAATGTGCACAATGAACTTAATCTTTGTGTGTATCTCTTTATGGCATTTCACCTTTGCAGCCACTGTCTCTTAAATACTTTAGCAGAAAAACTCAGCCTACAAAAAGATGAGAAGAGCAGATAAGGTTCATAGGCAAGCCAGTCCTATTCCAGTCCTCCTTACCCTCTGACAGATCAGGAAGGGCAACTGATGCTAATCTTCACTGCAGTCTCAAGGCACTTGGGGAAATGGAAATAACATTTTTAACATCTTAGCAGGTCATGAGCAGTAGTGCCAATCACAGTACCTTGGCCTGATTCCAGCGTGGGAATTACATTCTGCTGAGCAAATGCACTCTGTTGCATTTTCAGTGATTCACTTTTTGTCTTATATGATGTGGAGTTACTGGGAAAAGTTATAAGACCTGGGGCTTCCCTACTGCCAGAAATATTTTAATGGTGGATTAGGTCAGTCTACAGTAACTTGTCCTCCTTGTTCATCAGTTTATTTTACAAAAGTACTTTGAAAAGTGCAGTGCTTCACCTGAAGAGATACTCAGCCACTGAGTTACAGGGAACAACTTCAAAAGCCTGTGTGTTGGGCATGACCGAGGCCTCTGATGACTGACCAGATGCTGGTGAGCTCTTGAAGACGCTGCATGTATTAAAAGTCTCTTTTCAAAAAATTTCCATCTCTCTGTTGCCAGCAGTTAGTGTGGGAATGTTAGGGAGAACAGGGTGGTAGAACTTTCTGTACAGGATAGGAAAAGGGAAATTCCTGCAACTGGTAGTAGTGAAATTATCTGAGGCTGCTGGTTTTACTGCTGGTAGAAGTGAGGATAATGGGAAATGTTTAAAAAGCACCTAGCAAGGATAGAGCATTTTATCAAAAAAGGCAGGGGTTTTGTGTTGGGTCTTTTTCACATCGGAAATGTTTTCCTGCATATTGCTGAAATGAAATGGCTCTCAAGGTAGCTAAATGTGTCTGAGCAGGTTCCAGTGACTCTTGGGCAATGGGAGCACTCAATAACAAGAGAGGAAAAAAACATGCCTAATATGATCTGTTGAACTGCAGCATTTTAATCAGAGCTGAGTTCTGAAGGAACCAGGTGTTATTTTGCTCCTGGCAGCAATTGAATGTTCACAGGTTTTTCATGACATCACATCTTTTCCATGTCTTAACCAGTGACTCATCCTGCTTGCCTGTTTGTTCCTATTTCTAGCTGCCAGCAGGAAACACTAAGCTTAATGTTAACATTCTCTTATTAATGACACATCCTAGTCTGCCCGAGGTCCCTCTCCCTTGTGGTACCTGGTGGGTGGGTTGTTTTTTTCCCCTTCCTCTTTCCCAAGGTGACTTTTGTTTATCTGATTCTTGGTGGCTTCCACTCCAAAGCCTACTTTTGCAAAGGCGATGTGTGTGTGAATGTAGCATCCCCCTCTAACCACTGGGCTGGGAAGTGGATTATCCTCTCTCCAGGGCTGACCAAACTCCAAACCAGGTGCAAAAAGCCATAGTGTAGGTGTTACATCATTATTACAATGTTAAATGTGACATTTAACAGCAGGGAAGCAGTCATTCCTTCACTAGGTCTGATGAAGCCCCAAATTGTAGTGGGTGCTGCTTGTTGGGGTGGACATGGCCTCTGCTCTGACTCTGAGCAGCCTAAGCAAGGATGATGCCAAGTACATGCAGCTTGTAGATGTTGCCAATAGCTGGACAATAAGCAATTCTTATTCTTGCATATTATTCTTCTTTAAAAAAACCAAAACCCATGGAAATCACACCATAATCCTTTAAAAAATTGAAATGCTTATTTCTTTAGAGGCTATTTGTCACATACACTGCTAGAAAAGTCATGGTGCTAAGGGGATTAAATTCAGTACAGATTAGATGTTTCAGTGACATTTTATTTGGAACAAAGAACTTGTGGCTGGAAATCTTCACTAGAAGAAGGATGGTTCGGAATCAGGGATTCTGATTTTTCAGACCTGCAGCGAAGAGCATCTCTCACGATTTAAAAACTCAGATATGTTTCCTATGTGAGTACATTGCAGTTTCTGCTGAGACAGCCAAGTAAATTTAAGAAAAGCTGATTGTACTCCTATTGTGAATGTTTGCGTGATGGATCTTGAGACTAGAGGGCATCTGCGCACAATGCAAATGCATTTAGGTCTTTTTCTTCTCTGATAAACACTGAATTTTGATTGCTCATTAATGCAAAACCTTCAGATTTTTGTTTCAAGCTACCCACTAATGGTCCTGTGGGTGTTTTTAATTGTTTGCATAAAGGACAGGCACACACGTAAGCTGCAGAAGAGCAGGGCTGTTAGCACACTGGTGTAAATACACCTCGCAGAGACCCCTCGGTGCCTTACAGCCAAGCTCTCTGATTCCTCCTCAGGGACAGCCTAGCAGGTTCCTGGATGCTGGGGACTCAGGCTATTCTTCCCAGGCATTTGGCTAGACTGTTAATTAGTGCTACATCACCTTTCTGCTGATCCCTGCCTGTGCTTCGTGTACTTGTCTTCTAATGAGTTTGTGGTCTACCTGGAAATCTTGCAAACAACTTGGCAGGAGGGGAGCAATTTCTGTCAGTTGTTTTCTCCTTTATTAGATAAACAACTTGAACTTAAAAACCTGAAATGACTAATTACCTGAGGTTTGTGGTATTTTAAACTGAGAGAAGGACAACTGTTGTAAATGCTGAAGAAAGTGAGCTCAGATTTTGCAGTTTGTTTTATTTATGTTGAGGCATCTGTGTGTGTGTGTGGGGGGGTGCACTTAAGCTCTCATGGTATGAGTCAAGAAAATTAAGCCCATTTATTGCTGTCTAAGAAGCTAATGTAACCTGAGGAAAAAGGTAGTTTCAGGGTGAGAGTACAACAACAGAAATGCAGTTGGAGAAATGCCACTCTAAAGCTGTGAGGGGAGATGACTTGCTCTGTACCTGTACAGTAAAACAGAGCGAGGAAGCCATCAGTGACTCAGGAAGAGATTAATCACATCTCTGCATCGTAGCACTTGGCTACCAGGGCAAGGGTGTGAACAAACTCTATATACCGTGAGATACAGGATGCCTTTCCCTCACACACACTCCTCTGATAATGTGAGAAGGCAGGCACAGGTATATCCTAGTGAATATGCAAATTAACTTTCTAATGATTTAAGTGCACTGCCCACCATAGGACAATTTATGACTGAGCAAATGCATGTTGTGCTTTGGGGTTCTGTACCTCCTGCAGCCCCATCTCTAACTAATGTATGAACTGGGCCCATCCCCGCACACCGGAGGATCACAGGCAGAATACTGCAATCAACAAACCAGATCTGCTAAATTCCAGAGCTTTCAGGCAACAGCACAATTTGGCTTTTTCAGTCCAATTCCTCACTGAGCTGAGGCACTGAGGTGGTATCAGGGCAGGTTTTGGAAGTCACCCTGGAGGTCCCTTGAGGCTGCTTCCCAGGACAGCCTGGATGTATGTCCCCAGAGCTGAGTCCTTGTTCTGAGCCATTGTCAAATTTAATTTCTTTCCACATTATTCTGCATGTGACTTGACAATGTGTCTTGCAGTCGCTTACTGCCTAGTCACAGCCTCATGCCATAAGCCAGAGTGAGCACTGGTTAAACACAGAGGAGAAAATAGGAGGTGAGATTTGGAAGGCAGAAGAACCTGTGAATGCAGGTATCAAACAATAATGCTGCGGGCATAAGAAGTGAAGGCATGACTTCTATGGATTTGTTTGGTTTTGTTGGTTGCAGAATGTCTGAAGTTACTAATACTGATTTAGGGCCTTCTCCTAATGAGACACAAAGAAAGCCTCTTTCATGTGAATCCTTTGGTGTTGGGGAAAGATAATCGTTGCACTTCAGCTTTTTTCACAGCTAAGGTCTCTCTTCACCTTACCAACTACTTTTTGTGACATATGTAAAAACATTTGAACACATTTTTCCTCAGCAAAATTTGATCAAAAGTGCATATGTGGAGACTGATGTTTTAATAAGCCTCATGTCTTTAAGAAATCAGGCTCA
This sequence comes from Oriolus oriolus, assembly GCA_013400235.1. Classification (NCBI taxonomy): domain Eukaryota; kingdom Metazoa; phylum Chordata; class Aves; order Passeriformes; family Corvidae; genus Oriolus; species Oriolus oriolus. The sequence goes on from VXBT01004570.1 coordinate 563,653, forward strand.
AATAAAGCAACTATCATCTCTCTGAATAAAAGAACAATACTGTTACTGCTGAGACCTCCCTTGCTTGAAGAAATATAGTTAAGATCTAGTTGTCATGGCTGGTTTAGCTGCTCAGCAGCTAAGGGGGGATGTGGTGTCAGTGAATATGAGAGTGTGATGGATTTATCACTGGCAGGAAAAGAAATGGTCACTCAGGCTGCAGGGTGGAGCCCACCTCATTCTGATATTCCCACCTCTGACCTGTTGTCAGGAGGGAACAGAACAATTCCTCAGCGAGTGTGCAATGCTCCATCCTGATCAGCCAATGGGCTACCCCATCTTGAAATAAATACACAACTTTAAGGGAAAAAATCACGTATTTTCCCAGACAACTGGTGGAGAAACAGCAAGATTCCTGCTGCACAGCCTCTCCACTGGGAAATTCACAGTATGTTACAGCTGTGGATAGTCTCACAGCAGTGCAATAGCAGAGTCTTTTAAGCAAGCAGTAGGGAGCTTATTTACAAGCACTGTCCTCCTACAGAGAAGCTCTGTGATGTTCTGGTGCAGAACAACGGGTGGCTGCAGACTGGCTGCTGTGTGTTCTGCAAGGGCCAACACTGTCTCTTGCATGCAGCAAAAACAAAGCTGCATGTATGGGAATGATGGACAGGGTGATTTTTAAAGCTGAGTTTCCCACCCGCTGTCTCCTGGGGACGTGGTGATGTGCTGTGGCTGATCTCTACTCCTGCAAGAGTTCTCTAGGTGGATTTATTTTACTCTTCCGACTAGTTATGTGGTTGTTAAGTCCTTTAAGGTCTTTTTCTTTAGAACTTTCATCACATTTTAAACCAATGGCAGCAAATGCTTCCTTCAGTGTGGGTTTTGGGGTACTAAAGGATGGTTCGTTCTAGAACCCATCACAATAACGATAAGTTGACACCACCTACTGAGCACACACTTTGAAGGCAATGCCTTTTGGCTCCCTGCAGCTGTTTCACAGAGCTGCCATTTGCCAAAAGACGGATTAAATGTGTTCGAAAGATAGACACCTTCTGAGTGAGACAGACAATTGACTCCTTCTGAGTGGGAGAGAGCACATGACTTCTCTGCTTGGTTCAGAAGGCAGGTCTAGAGGGACTGGATTGGGCTGTAGGACTGCTGTTCTGGTGTAGAAATACTCCTCGGTTTAAAAATAGGCTTGCAAAATGTAAAGGAAAAGTGCTATTGGCATCCAACAGATGGTAGCTGACATGTTTTCTAGCCATCACAAGTCTTTCAAAATTCTTCTGTTGCATATGCCAGACTTTCACCTTTGTGGTGCCCAGCTGAATGCAGAAATGACAACTGCAGGTGGAGGAACTCTGCAGGAACTCTCTGGGTAAACAGAATTAACATGAACCGACAGAAGAGGATGAATACATCTCAAATTAGTATGTGCACCTCAGACTCTGTGATTGTGATATTTCACATTAAATTCACTTTGTATAATAATGTTTATTGCATCAAATCTTTAATTTTTGTCTCTAACCTGAGGCAAGAAAGGAGTCACCTGCAGCATCTACCTCAAGGACATTTTCCTGACCATGACACTGAATTGCAACACGTAAATGTTTTCTGCCTGGTACAGTCCTGGACTGGTTATTTTGCCTCTGCTTTGAAGTGTCAGCTTTGAGTGAACTCTGCTAACATTTTATTATTGCATTGGGGCTGAGGCAGAGAAGAGCAATTAAAGGGTTGACATCTTTGGTATTTTTTTAATAGTACATGTGTCAAAATGCATTTAACAAATCATGGTTGATGCAAAATCCTAATTAATGCTAAAATGTAAGTAGAGTTCATTTCACTTGGGAGCAACTGAGAAGTTTAAAATGTATAATAACAAAAAGTGGTTGCCTTATTTTAGATATAGGACCTAATTACAACTCTTGCTTCTGAGAACTGAAGTCTTAAAAGCCTAAATATTCCTTTCTGTTGCAGGATACAGCTGGACAAGAAAGATACAGGACCATCACTACAGCCTACTACCGAGGAGCCATGGGCTTTGTCCTCATGTATGATATCACCAGTGAAGACTCCTTTAATGCTGTGCAGGACTGGTAGGAAATACTGAAATACTGTTGTTGTTGCTGGGTTTGTTTGGGTTTTGGTCAATTCTCTCCCCACATTTGTTTGTTGAGAACATGGGACATCCCACCCTGCATAGTGCTTTGCATCACCATGTTCTTTCCTGTTCATCTAAATAATTTGATTTATAAACATTCCTTACAAAAAGTTCTACAGCTTCACTTTAATGAAAAGGTTGTAATTCAAATATTGTAGCATACTATAGTACTTTTTGCTTTTAAAAGTATCAATTTATTGCAAAGAAATTAATCCTTTAATGCTTTTTTGGGCTTATGAGGTTTCTGGCTATGCTGCTAAAAATACAGATTAACAGTAGTTGTTCAATCACATCTCAGGGATTTGGGGAAAGGCTGTGTTTATCCTCAGTAGTGCCCTGTGACTGCACTCAAATGTCTTGCAATCATTTCTGCTGGTTACCTGGTTGCTCTTCACTGCAGATAAGAATGGCCACCGTGCAAAGAAGGGCAGTGCAGTGGTTAGTGTGCTCTCCTGAGTCAGATTTATTTGCAGTGATCTCAGTGACCTGCTGGGAGCATGTGACATCCTGGCTGTGGCACTGACTCCTAGCATCTGCCTCAGCCTGGCTTTCTGTTGAATACCTATTCTGTACCCTCCAAGGTAGGCTGTAACTCAAAAGCTGCAACAACGTGGTTTGTTGTTTCAAGTGATTTGTCTTCTCTCCAAAGCTGCCCAGTTTTTGTTCTCTCTGTTCACTAAAGCATTTGGTCATGATGATCACATTCAAGATGCAGTCTCCACTTTCACCCCCTGTCCCCAGTACTACAACACCACGTGAACTGCAGCCCCATGCTGAGCAGCCCTTCAGCAGCTTGTGGTAGAGGAATACATTCTCTTCTTGTTCGAAGCACAAACCCAGAGGTTTTGCCAAAACCAGTTTTGTCCATCAAGTTTCGCTCACCAAGCTCAGATGAAGCTTTTTCTGCAAGTGTCTGCACAGGGATGTTTTCCATAGGAGTGCAGGCAGGTGAGCTGGGGCAGTATCTTTCACTAAACTATAAATATTTCCAGCTTGGTTCCCTGATGAAACAAGATCCATAGGACCACACCGTTCATCTACCTCCCTCTTGGTTCTGCTCTAGCAGGTTTTACTTATCAGTCTTAAGTTAGCTGAAAATTACCAAATCTCAGAGCTGCTACTAATTTAAAGTTTGCAGAGGTGAATTTTAACTTGAAGCTTCCTATTGGAACTGGTCTAAGGTCTGTTCCATCAAAGGCACTGGTGTGAGAGTAAGAGCTGGGAAAGGTCAGCTTTGTCTGTTTGACTTCACATCTTCCTGTGCCACAGGAGCTGCAGGAATATCTTTGCTAAGAGCACCTTGGCAGCCAAAGGACAGAGGTGAACCATCAGTGTGTTTTTCCTCTGTATGTCAGGAATCTTTCCAACGAGCTTTAAGGTTCTGAGCCCAAATGAGGTAGTGGGGTGGATAAAAAGAACCCATTTCCTTCCTTCCTGAAGCTTGTCCACAGGAGTGGAGATGAGGGCTGCCAGCCAAGCCAGCGTCTCCGGACCAGCAGAGTCCTCTAGTGGCTATTGCAGCTGGGAGATGGTTTTTCCCAGTCTGCAAAATTGCTTCCTAAACTTCCAAAGGCACAAGAAATGGAACAAAAAGCTTTTGGCTGGTGCTGGTGCTGCTCTATCAGTGTCTGCCATTTTCTAGCATTTCAAAAGTAGGATTTTTGGTGGTTTTTTTCCCCACCTTTCTGCATGATACAGTTATGATCAAAAAAACTTATTACACTGGATATGGTCTTCAGTCAGGAACTGTACTCTCCATAGAAAATTAACGTGTCTACTACTTGAGCTCCTTTATCTCCATCTCTGGTTCATTGGCACGTGACTGTTTTAACAGCCCCCTGATTGGGCCACAAGGGAAACGAGAATATCCCTCCCAGTCTGCCAAATGATTTCTCCCCTGGGAGATCTTTTACCCTTACTCTTCTTACCAGAGGATGTCCAAACCAGGATGTCCTGGTTTGCTTTGCGTCACTCAGACCTCTCCTAAACGAAGTAAAGGCACTTTCTCTCCTGAGTGAGAAGATCATGGCTGTGTATCAGGTATTTAGACAAACTCTCCAAGTAGAATATGAATGCAAAGCAGAGTCTTTCCTTCATTCACATGAATCACCCCAGTTAACGATGATCATCATCTTAAAACCACTGAGAAAGAGACACAATTTAAATGCATTTGGGAATACCTGGAACATGACTTGTTCTCTTGTTCACTGGAAAATGTACAACAGATTGTATGAGAAGCCTTAAAATATTAAGCCTGAGTGATTTTCCTTACTACAGTGTGACAAGAGTTCAGTCAGGTTATTTTACAAGAAAAAATATAAATAGGCAAACACAAAGATAGGTTTTAACTGATGTTTGAAAATAAGTAATTATTTCAGTTGAATATGTCTTGCCTGTAGGGTGAGAGAAGGGTTAAATGAGCTTTCATAGGTTGCAGCTCAGTTTCTACAATTTTTTTCTTTGACAGCTGTTATTTGATTTTGGGTTGATAGTCCTGTGTGTAGATAAATCAGTTGTTTATACCTCATTTGAAGCTGCAATGGAACTAAAATATACTGAGTACTTGAAACTGTAAAGTAAATAGAAAATATTATGGAAGCTCTGCTTTGGACAATCTAGACAATTTCATAGAAGGGAAATAAAAATTTGTAAAATTTAACTTAGATGTAAGTGACAGCTGGGTTCACAAACCATCAGCTTTATTTATCTTTAACCCACACTGAGTTGTTGATACCTCCATGTAACTGTGAACCTGAGACTATTTTTCTTCTAAGCATGAAACACGAAGTTTGTGCTTTATTGTTAATTTGAGGAATTCAGCACAAACAAGGCACAGCATTTTATTGTGTCACAGAAATATGTTTCTCTCAGTGTGTATATTGGGCTGCCTGATAGGTGTTGAAACAGCTCCATCACACGAGCCTTGCTATTTATTCATTTATCTTTCCAAAATCATCTGGAAATTTTCTGCCTTTCTTTTTGTATGGACATCAGGGTTTCTTTTATATGTTCTTCATAACTTTTTTGGTTGGTTGGTTGTTTTTTGTTCCTAAGAAGAATAAAGATTGGTGTTCTGTAAGAGGTTTTCCCCTAACTTGTACAAACAAGGAGGAAGATGCATTTCTCTGGGAGATCCTTCATGCTGTTTGCTTCTTTTTCATTTTTTAAGTAATTCTGTTTAAATAGTTAAGGTTTATGTCCCCATGTGATGCCAGGGGTTGAAATGAATCCAGAGGCTGAACTGTGAATCAGAAGAGAAGCCTGCTTTTAGTTGTTTTAAATTGAACCTGGGGAGACTTTATTTCTCTCTATTGCTTATGGAGGGGGACTGGGGAGATTTCATCTTCCTGGGCTTTTGCTGATTTCTGCAGTCACCCCCTTCTCTGATGAGCCTTGAGAAAACCCAGAGTCCCACAAAAACTCATCACAGATTCATATTAACTCTCATGGAGTTTGTCTACATGGCTTATCTACATGGAGGCACTCAAGAGGGTGACACTGGGGGAGCTAAAATTGGGATTGGAGTGAGTGCCTTTCCAGGAGGACACTAGGGAGAGTAAGAGATTTCACTGCACAGAGTCTTTGTTTATTTTTGCATGTTGCACTATGGGGCTTGGCTTGGGTGAGGTTCCTGTTCTCCAGGGCAATCCAGGCAGCCTCTTTGAGGCAAGTTGCACAGTGAAATGACCCCTTTTTCCCAGTTATCTGTGGAATAACACAGCTGGCTGCTTTCCATGGAAAAAAGCAAGTAAGCAACTCAAACTAATTAAAAATTGTCATTAGTAGATCAGAGCTGGAGGCTGCTGCAAATTCAAAAGAGAAGGAGTCAAGTCCTTTATTGTTAAGAGAGTGCAAGGAAACTCACACAGAAGTAAAAGTTTGAGGGGACTTCTGGCTCTTCTGGGAAGCGGCAGATTTGCCTGAAACTGTAGTGTCCTGCCTGGAGTGGTGCTGAGCAGGGGCAAAGAGTGGGAAGGTGAGTAGGGAATGGAGGAGGATGGAGGAGAGGAGTATATGGCTTCTGGCAGTGCAGCCTAATTACCCTTGGGAAGGAGGGAGCCTTAAAAGATAGAGCTGACTTGGTGAAGATAAAATAGGTTGTGTGGGTCTGAAAAGATGGATGAAAGTGAATGCTGCCGAGCTAATAATGTTCTGCTGCTGGCTCTGGGACACCTCACCAAGGATGGGGGGAGAGGACTGGCCCCTCAGAATATATTAAAAAAATATTCTGTTTTGTCATGGAAAAACTTTTAAAAGGCTAAATGTAAGGTCAGAGTCCTGGGATCCAGAGTGAGCTTCACTCCAGTTTCAGCACATGAGCCACAGAAAGCTTTAGAGGCTCCAAGTTCACCCGAGTGCTCCTGCCTAAGCTCCCATGCACTGCACCCGTGTGCCACTGAAGTTAGTGTTGGTCTGTCATTGCAGCTGCTGTCTCCTGCCTTAGCTGTCCCTTAGTCCTGCTGGGTTCAAGTATTAGCTCACAGAGCCTTGCTTTGATCTCGTATCTTCCCAGTTTTCTGTTTCTCCTTTTCAGTTGTTGCCATGTTTCTATGTGATTTTCAAGTTCCATGAAGTTTTCCTGTTCAAGCAAAGACAACTTGGTGCTTCCATCTGTTCTTATGGTGTTCCTAAAACTCTGCAGCAAAATGTGCTGCAGAAGAGGAGAGAATTATTGTTGTTCTGTCTTTTATGAGAAGTTGTAAATCCAGCATGAAGTGTGGATCTACTGTATGGCTTTCTCTATGGCACAATATCCTTAAGAGCTGTAATTGATTGTTGTTCCTCTGACAGATGATAGCTGAAGGAGAATAAGCTTTACAAAAAGCCTTTTTTGTCCCTAATTGTCAAAAATTACTCGATTCAGTTTTTCATCTGGATCTTGTGATCTTTAAAACACTTGCAAAGTCCTAACAAGAAACTTCATTGTCACACAAAGTTAAGGAGTAGTAAAATAGAACGGTGCTGTGAGTTACACAGTCTGCATTCTTGCTTTGTGTGTAAGCCTGGTCATTTGTGTTTGGACCAACACACAGCCTGGGGATGTTGATACTGCCATTAAAGGTACTTGTTTTCATATTTAATAGAGGATTGTATTTTGGCACAGCTGATGGAATGTAACCATCTCTTTTGACCTGTTGTAGGGCCACACAGATCAAGACTTACTCCTGGGACAATGCACAGGTGATCCTGGTTGGAAACAAATGTGACATGGAAGATGACAGGATTGTTCCTGTGGAGAAGGGGAAACATCTGGCCGATCAGCTGGGTACGTGGAAAGCTTTCCTTTCTACCTTTTTTCCTCTGCTTTTTTATAGTGTGTTCCTTTTAGTTTGTACAATAATAAGTTCTTCCAGCGGTAATACTTCAATAATGGTCTCACAACTAAGAAGTGTAATATATTCTAGATTCAGATTTTACTTGTTTCGTGCTCAGTAGGCCAAGAATACCTGGTAGAATATTTGTAGTGTTGCTGTATCTATAAAGGTGATGTCTAGGGGTGGAAGGAAGATAAAGTTTATCTGAAGAGAAAAGCTTTTATTAGCTCAGCAGAATCAAAAGAGAAACAGTTTTCATCAACACAATTCTGTCTCCAGGTCTCCAAGTACCAGGTACTCATTGCAAATCAATGCAAACATTGATTTTTGTTGAAGCTTTTTTTTTTTTTTTTACTAAGCAGTGAAAAAGAAAGAAATTTATATATCAGAAATGAAGAATTGAGTAAAACATACTTTAAAAATGTACTAGCCTTCTTTGTCCAGGTAAGAAAATGACATTACGTTATGGATGTGGGATAGAAAAAGCAAAAGAGTTCCGTTGAGAGGAAGCTGGGATTGCAATGAAAATTTTATGATGAAGAGTAAACTCATACATACTAGTAAACTCACATACGTGCTCATAAACTCATACTAGTTTATAATTTATTTATCATTTTTCATTATCTATTATAGCGTATATGATATTTTTAATATGAAGTCAGGGCTCTGTGCTAAGATTTAACTATACTGTTGTCTTCTGTTAAAAGAATTCAAAGGAGCAAGTAAATCCTGTTAAAATTTAATTCAGGTAACAGTGGAGACCCTTACACTGGACATAAATATTTGCTTAGCTTGTCCGAGTAGAGATTCTTACCAGACCCAAAGGAATCACCATCATCCTCAACTTATAAAATCCTGTACTGTCTTCAATTCTTAAACAGCAATTGGAGGGTGCATAATAAACTGTTAAATTGCAGGTGCTGGAGTTCCAGGACACACTGGAACATACATTGGTGTAGTTTAAAGTGTGGCCTTGAAAGTGTAAATTCTACATATGGCACACACAAAGGGATCCCATTCATGGCTGGGGCCTTGAGACACTGCCATCACGAACAAATAACAAGCAAATATCAAATTACAAAGACATGGTTAGTTTGCAAAGTCAGTTATGGGCTCTTTTTTACCCGTCAGAATTTAATTTGCTTTTGAAAATATGGATGTGAATAAACTTGGTTCCTGGCTTGCAGACTCTCAGAAAGGTTGTGGATGTATGCGTGTGCACTTATTTCACGGGAATAATTACACTGCTAGTAATTGAAAATTTGTCCAGACCAATGTAACAGCAAATGGAGAGTTTTATTTGAGCTCCCACTCCAATTTGGACTTCTAATGTTTTTTTCTCCTCCCAAAATTCATCTGATTGTTTCAGTACAAACTTGGCATCTAGAAATGGAATCCTTTAGGTGTGAGACACTTCAAATCGCACACACACAAGGTTACCATAGCAACTGATTCCATCAATAGGAAACTGTTTCGCAGAAGAATCCCCAGTTCTGCCCAGTGCTTATCCAGCTCACCCTGGAGAAACACACCCCAGTGCAGAGCAGCCCAAAAGCTGATCATGCCTTTGGGAAGTGCTGTCCCAGCCCTGCTCTTCTGTAACCTTCCAACTTCCAAAACACTCTTTTTAAAAGAGCTGAAAAATAGATCTGATTTTATCGGATCAGTTTTTCATTATAGTAACTGTGCTAATGTGTACATCATTGTATGAAGTTATTTTGTGAGTTAGGTGGGAGGAATCTCTTTAATTGGCTGTTGGCTGCTTAAAGTGCTAATGTTCATCATAATTCACATGAAGGTTATCCCTCAGCATGTTTATCTAAGTTTGCATAGTGACATTAACATCACTGAAATAATTCTCTAATCAGATTAAGAAATTGTTATTGGCCTGAATGTGAACTGAACCAAAACAGATTGGTTTAGCAGAAGCTAAGCCAATGTTGGACTTACAGATATGTAAGTGCAATTATCTGATTTCCTATGCTTTTTATATACATTTTTATTCATCATCTAAACAGCAAGTGGAGCAGACACAACCCTTGTGGGATGCAGGGCAGCCCTCCCTGTTTGCTAACAAGGCAAAATCTCCACCATCACTTCGCCCTTTGTCCCATGAATCTTAAAAAGGGTTGGAATGGGATGGATACCTACTTATCTCACACATTGAGGTGACTCAGCCTGGTAGCAGTGGCAGACTAACCAGTTAAGACAAATTTTCTCTTTGTTTGTGGCAGAATCAAAGGAAAGTGATGCAATGTGGAATATCCCCAGAATGAAGCACGACAGAACAGAGCTCATTGCAAAATAAACTCTCCGTGGTGCCTCAGCTCTCGCTGCTGGCAATTTAATAACCTGACAGAACAGAAGCAACAGCCTGGTTGGCACTTGAGGCCCCTGGGGTGAGGGAGATAAGGAAATGCTTCACAGTTCAGGGCATTCCTGCCGCTGAGGCAGGGCCAGGCTGCCTGTCAGAGGCTGCTTCTCCCCTAGCACTGGTGGCAGCGGGAAGCAGCAGGAGGAGCTGGTGCCATCCCCTCCTTGGTGTAACTGCAGCCTTGCTGGTCTGGTTTTTCAATCAGAAAAGGCCAGTGTTTGAGGCTCAAGGAACATTTTGCTTTGAGCACAGTCAGCAGAAGGAAAGCAACCACGACCTTCCTTCTCGTTCTGGCCTCTGCTCTTGGCAGAGGGCAGCAGGGGTTGGTAGAGCCTGGCCCTCGGCAGGGCTGTGTGGAGCCCAGGGGGTTCCCCACACCTTGCTGGGGGTGGAATATCACCAGCTGCAGCCCAGGGGACCTGCACTGATGGCAGGGGCAGAACTGACTCCCTTACCCTGCGTTTACTCAGATCTGCAGATATGCTTCCCAGGCTGATGGGATGGATCTGTTTATCCCGTTCACTCTTAATGAAGCTTGATAAATTTTAAGAGTATTTCTGCTCGCTATTCTGAGATTGTGGGAATCAACTGACCTTAAGGATTATCTGATGTCTTGTTTTCTTAAGGTAAATCCTGGCAAAAATGGTATTTTAAAAACCATCACGATCATCAGTCGCTATTGATACTTTTTGTTCACTTTTTTCCCCAGGTTTTGACTATTTTGAAGCCAGTGCCAAAGAAAACATCAACGTGAGGCAGGTGTTTGAGCGCCTGGTGGATATAATCTGTGAAAAGATGTCGGAGAGCATAGAATCAGACAGTTCCAGGGGCACTTCTGGAAGGAGCATGCGGCTCACAGACAACCCCCCCCCTTCACAGCAGAACTGCTCGTGCTAGTGACCTTTCACACTGAGGAATGTCCTTCTCCCCTGATTAAATTTTATCTTTTCATTTGTGGTGGTGCATTATCATGTAGTCCAAAGGCAGAAGTGTCTGTTGTAGGAAACTGGTATGTTTGTTTAATGTGCTGGAGTGTTAATATTATGTATTTCCTCATCCAATAATTTAATAATCTGAAAAAAATGTTGTAAGTGCACCTCGTGTGAATGTGAGTTACACTGAAGATAAATAATTGTGTAGTGGTGCAAATGTTATTTCGACAGAAAATGTTGCATTTTTTAATGATAAATTCCTCTATTGCAGAAAGAGTTTTTTTGTCAAGAACAGCAGGAAGCACAAAAACCAATTAGAAGGGACCAGGTCTAAGAGAAAAAAGGGGAAAATCTCTTATAAAGCAAGAAGAGGCTTTTTTTTAAACATAAAACAAAAACCCCACCAATCCCCAGATATTTTGAGAAGTGTTGCTGTCCTTCAGACATGGACCTCAGTTTTTCTGTAGGATGGAGCAGAAAGCAGAGCATTTCTATCTGACAGGATAAGGTCCTCCAGAGTGTGAGGAGGAAGGGGGTTGGATTTTGTGTCAAGTCTCTGAACAGATGAAGAACACGGGGAAGAATCAAAGCTGCCGGGCTGGGGAGGAGGAGGAAGAGGCCTTGCAGTCATCCCTGTATTTCCCTGTGCTTTGGCTAGTGCTAAATGAAGGAGTGAGAGCCCTTCCAGGGGCTGCCCTTGCCTCCAAACTTCTCCACCACAGCTTGCAGAGTGCTGGGGGTGTTGCTGTGTTCGGCACATTCCTGTCCCTAATCCTCTCTTCTCAGAATCTGACTGTCCTGCAGCCTTGCCCCTGTATCCTGTAGTTTTACCTCTCCAGGTCTGGATCTTCTCTCATCAGCTGCTTGCTGGTGGATTTGTTGCAGGATGAAGGAGAGGGGGAGCTGGCTGCTGCATGCTTAGTTGGAGGCAAAAACATGTAAGACATGGAACTGCACTGTCTCAGAGAGATAAAAATATCAGGAGCCAAAATGTGAGCGTTGGCAGGTATTTGTGCCAATATTATTATATTTTCTTTCTGCATTTTGTTGTTGATTTATTTTTTTAATCTTGTTCTAGATGGGCATGTGGGGGGGGATAGATTTTCTGGTTTCAGATTCAACCACAAAGTATAATTTAAGACAAAGAAGAGTGATTAATAAAACACAACTGCAAATGAAACATGGCAAAGACATCCTGTTATTCTGTGAACTTTTTGTGGCATCGTGCTTTGAAGGAAGGAAAAATTTTTAAATTAAGTGGATATAGGGAGAAGTTGGCTGTCTTAAGGGGAAAATTCTGGAAAGTTTTATGGCTTTACCTTTGATCTGTGATCTCCTCTGACTGAGGGGACTTTCTGATGTCAGGAACGGGAGTTACCGTCTGCCCTCTGTCCTGTAATGTGCTGGATCATGACACCAGTGAGTGCTTTTGTAATTTCCTTCTGTTGTGTCTCAAAGTGTAATAGCTCTAAGAAAAAAAGCACAAAATTCTGGACAAAAATGCAAGTCTTTTGAGGTGGTTTGAGCTCACTGTACTAAAGGCTTCATCCCTCTCTTTGTGTGTCACTTTCGGGAATCTTTACTGTGACGTGTTCTGGGTGTGTGTGTGTGATCTTGTCCTGAGAGTGTGATTTGTGCAGTGCTGGGATTGTGGTTGTTGTATCTAAACCCCTGAAACTGCAAAATAAAGAGAATTGTACTCATTGGGTGTGGCCAGAGAGCTTGTGTCAGCCGCATTTCTTGCGTTAGGAATCCTACACGTGTGTGAAGGAGAAATCTTTTTAATGCTTTAAGAATATGTCAAACTACATTGATCTTTGACAGGGTGATGGTCTTTGAACCCAGCAATCTGGAATCACTGTGTAGGTTTAGAACAGTGAAGAGAAGGATTATTTGGCCAATAAATGTATAGTGTTGTGTTCTAATTGTAGAAGAAGCAGGGTTTAGGCAACTTGTGTAACTAGCAATAAAATAAAAAAATTCCACATCAGATTTTGAGCTGTGCAGATATAACTTAGTACCTCAATGCAAATAAAGATTTGTCAGCTCAGCAGCTCACTGGCAAAAGAAAATGGATTCAGCAGAAATGGAATTTCGGTTATTTTCTTTCACTTACTCTTTTTTTTTCCCCCTAGCAAAAAAAGACCTTTCCCTTTTCTACCCAATATATAATTGTGTTTCATTGTGTTTTGGTCAAGTCAGATGGGCTTCTTTAAAGAAGAATACAAGTACATTCCAGGCCCCTCAAGCTAGGATGGGCAGAATTGTTTTTCATAGGACAAGCCAGCAAGTAGCTACATGGCAGTCTGAAGAAAAGAGAGTTGGGAATTCTACCCTGCCTTATATTGCATACACGGAGAAGCCTAATATTTTTTGCACAAATCCTGTAGAGCTTATTTCAAATAAGGAATCAAATCATCACATACAACTGATACATCTCTGCATTAATATACATTTTGTGTATCTCATCATCTTACATTTGCTGTGAAGGAACACAGGGAAAGCCTTTTGCCTTAAATGGCCTGCAGCTGGTTTCAGGATCAGCAGTGAGTCAGTAGGAATTGTTACTTGTATTAACTTGTAAGAGGAATGGCAGAATGTGAGGCTGTGATTTGTCAGGGCAAGAGAAATAAATCTGCTTGTACTGAAAGGAAACTGGAAATTTGTGATGTGGGCTTGTAGTGAGCCTCCCATTTGACTGGCAGCGGCCCAGGATAGTTGTGTTGATAAAACAGCCTGGCCACAAGGTAAAAAAGGGGCAGTGGAGTGTGAAACGAAAGAGGTGACAGCTCTTCACAAGCGTCTCTGTGGCTTGTACAAAACAGCACCGAGCGTGCTGTGCTCCAGCAAAAGCCACAAGGAAACCTTGGGATTAGAGATGGGTCTTGGCTTCCATCTGGTGGAGAAATAAAGCACTGAAATACCAGGTCGACATCCAGGCTGAATTATCAGCCGTGTACCTCAGGCTTGGCCTCTGGCCCCGTCCCTTGGCTTTCGCCACCTCCTTTGCGGCCAGCGGCGCCGGCAGCGCTGGGACTGCGGGGAAGCGGAGCGGGACAGAAGCGGAGCGATGCAGAAGGGCCGCGATAAACGCAGGGTCCTGGCGGTGTGTGGCGTTTGGAAGCGCCGGGGGATTGGAGCCGAGAGGCAGAGCAGCATTCCCGCTGTCACTCCATCGGCACTGGAGTGTGGTAAGGGGAAACGGATATCCACGAATCGGAAAGTGCTGAGACCTGCCGACGTGGCCACGTAACGAACAAAGAGTGATTTCTGCTAGGCAGCCGTGGGTGCAGCCTTTACGCTGTTCAGGGCACACCGCGTTTCACCACCCCGGCAACAGCGATCCACGGAACCCCAGCGCCCGCCATGCTGCTGAGAGCCGGCCTCGGGAACTGATTGGTCCTTGCGCGCTTGAGCGACAGCCAGTCCGACCAATCGGTGAGGGCCGTGAGAGGAGGAGGCTGGTTTCCGCCAGCTGGCGGTTGGACTATTCCAACACTAGAGCAGGGGGGCACTGCCCTGTCGGCGGGCGAGCGTCCGCTTGGAAACCTGACGGCGCACAGAACAGTCTCCGGAATCTGGATTAGCCCTCCCACCTTCCCCTCATCCCCCTGATTTCTCGGCCCGCTCCGCCCGATTCCTGAAAGGACATACACCCCCCCTCTTCTCCCTATCTATGGTTTCCCCCACCCGCGCACGCCGGCAGCCTTGTCTCCGCCAATGGGAGCGCTGCGCAGCCATGCGCATGCGCAATCTCGCGGCCGCCCTCGCTCGGAGCGGGCGGGCGGCGGCGGCCGGGGGTCCCCGCGGGCGGGCCGTNAGGCGACGTGCGGCTACGGCAGCCCGGAGCTTGCGGTGCGACAGCAGGCCGCGGAGGGCGGCCGCGACGCCGGGGGCCGCTCGCCTCACGGGGACGAGGAGGAAGAGCGCCGGGGGGCCGGTCCCGAACACAACCTCGGTGACCCCGACATCGTCAAGTCCCCCAGCGACCCCAAGCAGTACCGGTGAGGGCGGGAGGGCAGGTGCGGGAGGACGAGCCGCCGCCGGGGCAGCCCAGCCGGTCGGTGGGGCGAGCCGGGGTCTGCCCGCCCCGTGTCCCGGGCACTGCTGGGACCCCGGGGGCTGGAAGTCGAGCTGGTCCCGGTGGCCGGGACAACTGGGGACCTGTCCGTAATAAACGGAGGCTGGGGATTCCGTCCTGAAGGTGGGCTGCCCGGTGTGTGTGCGGGTACAGGACGGGAGGATCGGCCACTGTGCCCAGGCTGGTCGGTTCTGGGTGTGCTCGAGCCGCAGCAATACCCAATTAATCGCTAGTTTGCAGCCCTCGGCCGGGCAGCTCCTCTCCGAAAGCATGAAGTGCTAAGTGCGGCTTAAGTATTTCAGAGCAGATCCTAACTTAACAACAGTTACTCTTCCTGTTTTAGATGAGCTTCTAGGTTTTAACACAAATATCAGTGAGTTGAGGCAAAATGCTTTTAGGCTACCATTTTGCTTGTGTTTTTATTTCAATATTTCTGAGTAATACCCCGGAAAGTGATGAAAAAGATCGGCTTCCCTGAGCACAGCCCACAGCGTCCGTGGCCTAGACACAGCGAGAGACTCAGATGCGAACTCCAGCTGAGGTTGAGCTTGTTGGATGCTGTAAGGCAGTGTGTTCTTCAGGGGACACTCTGATAACTTCTTCCTCTAGGACAGAAGATTATCCAGCCCTTGTTAGAGCTGCTTTTTTAAAATGTATGTTTAATTTTCTTGATGTCTAATCTGTGCAGCCAGTGGAGAATCTGCTGCCTGAGCCGGGAACTGAGTTTTGGGTTTGCAGTGACATTGGCTGACAGTGAGATTCCCTGCTGGCTGCCTGAAGAGGACTGTGCCCATTGGCTTAGGGAGAGACTTGCTCCCTCCCTTCTTGCCCTACTTCCTTGCTTCTTCTGGATCTCTGCCTGCCTCTCCTGAAGGCATTCTTACTCATGCTGCTTTGTGGCAAGCTTGTCCTCCTGCAAAGCTCACAGCTGCAGATGCTGTCAGCTTAAGGAACTCCTGCCCTTGCTACCTGAAGCAGCACACTGGTGAATGAAGCTTGGGAAATCCACTGAAGGCTTTCACTACCTATTTTGAGGCTCAGGAACCTCCTCTGCACATGAGAATTGGGAGAGAGCATAAACTAATACCAAAATCTTGCAGAAATCCTACTGTCCATTCTTAACAGAATTTTTCAGTTGGAAGCAGAGAGTTGTGTCCTTTCAGACTGATTTCCACGTGTGTGAAGTGAGCCTGGCACAGCACAGACGTTGTCCTTATGGAAGAGAAGTTTTCAGTGTGTCTGGAGGCAAAGCCACACTGAACCTGTGTCCAGGTGTGGTGTCCCCAATCTCCTGAGGGAGTGTCCTGGCAGGTGATGTGATGATGCTGACACGCTTTTCCCTCTTCACATGCCAGTGATGTGTGCTGCAGCCCAGTCATGGTGGGCTTAGTGTGTCAGTCTGGTGACATCAGTCTTAACTTAATGGAAAATGTCATATTTTTGCCTTCTGAAAGAACGATCACAAAACCACAAGAGCTCTGACAGAGATTGCAGGATGAATTTTCAGAAGTGGGTTTGTTCAGGCAAAATACTTGTCATGATAAAAGTTGGGTTTGCTCATTACAGCTGTAATTGTGTAATTACATTTACCAAAAATGTATGTTTTATTTACATTCATCCATAGATGGAATTTCATGGTCTTGTAGTTCTTGTAATTTGGGAAATTAAAGCATTTCTCTCGGTGTTTACAATGCTCTGATATGTGTTTCAATATCAACTTCTAAACAATTGTCATTAATATAAGAAACAACTTCGTGTGAGAACAGTCCTGTTTAAACTTATTCAGGAGGTTTAAACAGTATTTTTAAGAATTTGAATTTTATTTTATAATTGAGCCTTTTTTGCATCAATGCTGTATAGTCCTTTAAAAAAACCTATTGGACTGTGCTTGCTTCTGTTTTTGCCTTATGTGACTACATTTTTTGTTCCATATTTTGCATACTAGTGGATATTAGTTACGTTTGTCCTTTTCCATTGGACCAAAACATGGAAAAAGTAAAGAACACCTATGTCAGTGGTGCCTCTGCTCTGTATAACCTAAGCTGTTTAGATGATCCTGGAGTGAAATCAGAGAGCCTCCAACAGCGCTGTGGTTCAGCCGTGTCCTTGCTGCTGGGTGCTCTCTGTCCTGTGTGCAACACCCACGAGCCTCCAGATGAGCAATGTAAAATTAGTATAATCTGCTCCATTAGGTTAATGGTGTGGAAAGGATCAACAAGAGCTGCTGGATACACCTGGCTGAACAGCTTTATGGCACATTGTTCCTCGGGAAGAATAGCCCCATTCTGTTCTCTGCCTTCCACCAGTGCCTGCTGCTCCCTGGGAGCCTGGGGTTCTTCAGGAGCTGTGAAAACCTGCAGAGCAGAGTTGTGTGTGGAGAAGGGGGTGCTGGTTGTGCTGGCAGGTGCTGTCTGGGACTTGGCTCTGAGCTGCCCAGAGGCTGAAGCACCTACGGTGTGCAGTGTGTGTTTGAGGACATTCAGGAGTGCTGCAGCTGTGTAGTGGGACACATGTACATGGTGGGAATGGTTAGCAAACATTCAGAATGCAGGAGGATTAACTTTGTTCCTGGCCATGAACATGGATCCAGCACTGTCTGTGCCTCCTGCAGTTCGTCAGAGCATCCCTACAAGTTACACACTGTGCTATTGTTTGAATGAGTCAAAATGCACTTGTGCTTTTGATTGGAGCAGATCTGTCCTGCTCAGCAGTCCTGCAGCAAGGAAACTGGGTGTGTTCATGATCCTGAAACCCTGGCCCAGAGTAGGGGTGGTGATTGGTCATGAGTCATAACCTTAACACAACTATCAGATGTTTGTTCATTAGCTTTTTTCATAGACTTGGTAGTCCAAGAGCTATGTCCACTTTGCAAGGTTCTGACCTGGTATAAACTCAGGGCTTGGACTAGATGACCTCTAAAGGCCCCTTTTAACAAAGACTATTCTGTGTTCTGTAACTCAGATTTTTCTGGGAGCGTGGGATGTGACCATGGATTTGTTTTATTCTAGCTTGCTTTTTTGTTGTTTTTTTTTTTTTTTGCTGTATCAGATACCACAGGTCTATATCCCACTAGTTCATAGGGTGGATGAAGTATTTTCTGGACCCAGCATTCCTTCCTTTCTGCAGCTAATGTCCTAGCCAGTGCAAGCTCCTGGGAGGGGTGCTCTGGCTAATTTGACAAATTGTGATTCTATTCCAGATTTGATGGTAAATGAATACGAATGAGAGTTCTTGTAGTGCAGAGCATTGGTGCTTGCAGTCCTCAGTGTGAAAAGTTGTAGAAGGGTGCTGCACAGAGGGTTTATGGGGTTTTATTTATATATATACACATGTATAAAAACTTCTGTGCACGTATAAACACACACACAAAAACTGTTTATTGCTTCTTGATAGGAACCCAGCCAATTCCTTGTCACTTGTTCTGTGGAGCCTGCAGAGGAGCTCTCTCCTTTCTAACACTTGCCTGCTACATCTGCAGACCCCATTTAATAGAAATCATTGATGAAAGCAAATCAAATCAAGTACTCTGAGGCCTACTTAGAAGCAAAGACTAAGATCTTCATTCTGTCCCATCATATCTGACAAGCCCAGCAGACTACTGAAGTTTGGGTTTGCCTATTCTGGGTGCATGAAGTGAGTGCTAATAGTTTAAATATTTCACAAAGAGAGAAATAGAAGCCAAAATCAGTGAGTTTGACCTTATGGGGAGAGCGGCTTCTGCTACTGCCCTGAACTACTTCTTACTCTTAGAGCTGTTGAATAGCAGAAGAGTGTTTTACTTTCCTGCTAGAGAACTGCTCAGTGTCTTGTCTACCATTAGATTTTTACTTGGAAATCACTCTCAGAGTATTACAGGAAATAATGAAATTTTTGCAATTCTGAAAATTCAGACTTAGGAAATGAACATATTCATTGCACATAATTATTCTTTCAGGTATATCAAACTGCAGAATGGCTTATGTGCACTTTTGATTTCGGATTTGAATTACTTGGATGGTGCCCCAACATCTTCAGAGGAGGAGGAGGATAATGATGATGATGATTCTGAAGAGGGCAGTGATGAATATGATGACTCTGGAGCTGAGATCGAAGATGGTAGAGAAGATGATGAGGACTGTGATGAGGGGGATGAGAGTGAGGACAGTGATGGAGATAATGAGGATTTCAGTGATTCTGATGACAGTGAATTAGAAGAGCTGGCTGATAAGGAAGAGACAAGAAAGAGAGGTTGTTCAGAAAAGCAGGTATGTACTTAAAGCTGTAGGGTGCAAAAATATATAGTGATCTTTCTTGTCGTCTGAAACCTTGTGATCAGGCATTCAGACGAGATCTTTTTATTGGGCCTGTCCCAATTGATTCATCTTGTACTTCTGTCATTTTCCTGAAGTGTTTCTTGAAGCAGCTTTTACTGAGAATGTTGTCTTTTCCCTAGTCTGCAGCAGCCCTCTGTGTTGCTGTTGGCAGCTTCTCTGATCCTGAAGATCTGCCTGGATTAGCACACTTCCTGGAACATAGTATGTACCTGCTCCTATTTCATCTTTTCCAGCTTCACTGCAAAATGGGTCCTATGTATCTCTGTATTTCTGAAGTATTTAGTATAATTTCCTAATTTGGCTAATTGAGAATTTATTTTCATGAGTTTGTGATTTTATACAAACAGTGACTTAGTAAGGAATTCTTAATATGGGAGAAGGTGTCTCATACCCTTTGGCAAGCTGTGCATTAGCCTGTATCAACATTGTTACCCATTAAATTGAGGGGAATTATGTTACCTGTGGCTTTATAGGCCAGGCTGGAGGTCTTTGTCTCCTGGTAAAGGGTGATGAATTAGTAATGAGGACGCAGAAACCCCATGAAGTTTCTGACCAGATGTGTCTCAAAATACTGCTCTTGCCTGGCTGAGGTCAGGCCTCCCTGGGGAGGGCACTGTCAGAGGCAAACTGCAGCAGTTACCGGGCAGATCACCCAGGCTGTTGGGATTCAGTAGTTTCCTCTGCCTGTGAGCTGTGGGTCAGTCACAGAGGGGTTGCTGTAGCTGCAGGTAGGAATAACAAATTAATGTCATCTTGGCACTGTTGGTGATTTTTTGTTGCAGTGGTTTTTATGGGCAGTTTGAAGTACCCAGATGAGAACGGGTTTGATGCGTTCCTGAAGAAGCATGGGGGCGGTGACAACGCCTCAACGGACTGTGAGAGGACAGTGTTCCAGTTTGATGTGCAGAGGAAGTACTTCAAAGAAGCCCTGGATAGGTAACTTTGTATGAATGATGATTAGGTGTTAATTAATGTCTGTATGTGCCTCAGGAGTTTGGGTGTAGCTGTCCAGTTCTTCATTTTGGGGTAATAAAGGCTGTTGCAGAACTTCCATGGCTGCCTGCACTGCAGCAGTTACACTGAATATAGGGAAATGCTGTTTCCCTTTGGATATGTTGCTGGTTTTTTTGATGTAGGATTATGTAGGACCCATGTCTAAGTCTTAATGCATGCAGCTCTTTGATTGTTTTGGCACTCTTAAACTAGTAGCATTGATGACAGGAGAGATGTTATGCAATGTGACAACTGATCAGAGGAGAAGTGCTCCCAGAATCCAAGGGACTCATCCTTTGAAATATCTATCCTGGTAGAGTTACTATTTTTTCTAAATTGTTGTTAGTTTGTTTCAGGCAGCCTTCAAAGGTATGGTACAATGTGTGTCTCAAAGGGAGCCATTTAACCCGGGGCAGGTTATTCACTGCTGAATGTATCTTTTGCCAGAAAGTGCTTAACTTGCTCTTTTGTGCTGTTGGAACATCAGAGCTCCACTGGTTGGCATGGTTTCCTTTAGTGAGAGGAATTTCTCATTCATGGGGGCATAGCTGAATATTCTTGATGCCATAAAATATCTCAGGAGGAGAGTAGGCTCCACTGCAAATTTACTTTGATACGAGAGCAAGCGTTTGCACACTTTTCTAAGTATAACCTAAATTTTACTTTACTAGGCCAATTTCAGCTTCCATTTGCAGATTAATCCAGCTTTTTTAGATGTTTGGAACTGTGAAAGAATCAAAAAAATATAATTGCAATCCGTCACAACAGTTTGCTTAGTGCAGAGAAAAACAGAAATTAGGAGTTCTGTGGAGCAGCTTCTCATACAAAGGAGATAAATGAGTGCTGAGGATGAATTCTGCTCATTCAAGCACTTGTGTATCTGAAGAAAGAAAGACATCACCTTTCAGTTGTCTTTAGTGTAACGGGTCTTCTAGCCATAGAACTCCATCAGGAATATGTTGCTTTTAACCTTTTATTACTCTTAACTTTTTGCTCCAGCCAGTTCAGTTTTTCATTAAGAAACCTCAGCAAGTAAAACAAAAATATTAGATTCTCTGGCAGCCTTCTGCAGAATCTCCATGCACTGCAGATCTGTCCCTTTCCAGTGCTCTGCTCTCTGTGGATACAGAAGAAATTTATTTGGATGACAGCACTGACTTTTGTAGTAGATAATAAAAGTGTAATGGATATAAAATCTTGTGTTTTACAGTTTATTTCCTGGGGTTAGGAAGAAACTTTCCCTATGGTCGTGTTGTTCCTGAGGAACAACTGGGCATTTCCTCTGAAGCAGCTGATACTGGTCCCTCTTAGATCCAGGAACCAGACTAGGTGGATCACCTGTCTCATCTGGTGTGATCATTCTTAGGATGTAGAGGCAGATAATCCTCACCCATCAATGTCATATCCTACTGGATCCAACCAGTTCAGTCCCACTCTGTGGAGCTGGCAAGCCCTGCCCTTTGGTTTCTGATGGCTTTTATCTTTCTTTAAGACATTAAAGTCAAGAATGATGTAAGTTTTAGTAAGTCAAGCAACTTTATAAACCAAAATAGTAGATGTTGGATTTAATTGCTGGTTTTTTGCCCTATCTAAATAGACACTGAAGACAAGTATATGAATTTTTCTGTTCCATAGGTGGGCACAATTCTTTATTCACCCGTTAATGATCAGGGATGCAATAGATCGAGAAGTGGAGGCTGTAGACAGTGGTAAGTAAGAGAATCTTTTCCTTACTTCTTGAAACAAAACCTACTTTATAACACTGTTGGTTTCTGTGTTGGACTACTCTTCTGAGCACTTCGGTCAAGTTCACCTAACTCATCAGATTAAGCTCTTGAATTGAAGCTTTGTGGACGTCAGTGGCTGTTAGAGGAAGAAAGACTGGATGCAGTGCCAGCACTGCAAGAGTTTACCCTCACATTTTCATTAATTAGAAATTAATAATCTGAAGTGGTTTGGCAGAACTGGCAGGGCAGTTACGTGAGCGTGTGGATGCTCTGCAGTGAACAAAATGCCTTTAGCTCCAGCACAGCCCCAGTGCTCTCTCCAGTCCTGTGCAGAGTTATACAATCAGTTGAGGTAATTTTACTTTTCTCCTTATTCTAACACCTGAATAACCATGAAGTCACTTCCCAGAAAGATATTAAACCAGGCGTAGAAGTGAGTGGGGTGTTGATTTTCTAATATGTGATGGATACTCCCAGACTGCCTATAAAACATCACTGTTTCAGGAAAAAAATGTTATTAGCAGACATCCCAACTGGTTCAAATATTTATTCCAAGTCTTTCTTTATCTGTCTTCTGGCAAGGAAAAGTGGGCGATTTGATCTTTGAATTTAGATAAAAGCCAGTGTAAACAAGGACCTGCCTTTGAGTTAAGGTGTGGTTCTTCAACAGCTTTAGCCATTGTACTCCTTGGTGGTGCAGAGCCAGTCCTCCCCTTGCAGCGACACTGTGGTGATGTGCTGCCCAGCAAATGGTGTCAGCCTGCTGAGCTGGCTGCAGCACAATTAGTTTCCTAATTTCCAGCCAGAGGAATTAGTTTACAGCTCTGCTGTACATGTTTCTTATAACCAGCAAAACAGGAACAGGAAAGTGCAGTTCAGGAGGGTGAATTGATTTTGGCAGAGCCCCATATTTAGATTGGTGTAAACCAGTTGTAAAACTGCATTTTTGGAAACTATCTTACTCACCTTTCAGTTTCTTATTTCATTATTAGGCTAGAGGTTGTTCTGTGTGATAGATGGTAGGAACAGGTTCATAATTGTTCTCTGGCTCTTTCTGCAGAACCTGATCCTGTCTAATATTGACGGCCTTTTGTCCCCGTTGAACTTAACATATTCAGAGCATTCAGACAGGGCAAGTTAGGGCTTTACATGCTTTTCCTTCTTATCCCTTTCTTTACTTCTCAGCAATGAGCTACTTCTTTCCTCATCTTACATTTTTTTTACTGCTAGCAAGTCCTCTTTCTTATCCTATTTCACTACTTCATAATATATCAAAAGAAACTCCAGGCTGCATCTGTGTGGTATGTCTCCTTTTCAGTTTGGCTGGGATTTGTGCTTTGTTTTGTGGGAACATGACCTCAAACTTTTGACGCATGCCACTGCAAATTCTTTAAATTAACAGAGTATCAGCTAGCAAGGCCCTCAGATGCAAACAGAAAGGAGATGTTATTTGGGAGTCTTGCCAGGCCTGGACATCCTATGAAGAAATTTTTTTGGGGTAAGTCCTGAATTTCTGTTATAAAATGGTAGTGATACTTAAACTTTTAACCACTTAGAAGTTTGAGTGGTTAGATGCACTACATGAACTATCATATCACAGCAACCATTAGCCTCCTTCATAAGAATTAGAGCAATTATCTATTTTACAGGAAAATGGTTGGGAATAAAAGCAGCTGTCTCCTTTTTAAGATGCTTTCCATTCTGGTACTGCTTTTTGCTGATGTTAAAGCTGGATTGCCTGAGGTGTATAATCATGGAACTTTCTGTTAACACAAAGGTGGTGCTCTCTGAGTCATCTCCATCTTACTTAAGCTTGGTTTTTTTGCTATTAGAATTTCCTGGAAAAATAAATTATCTCTGGGTTTATGTCTAAGGAGCCTTTTCAAAGTAAATAATTCACTGTTGAGCTTCCAGGAGCTAGACCTTCACAGCCATATGAGGGGAGCAGAATGGAAATTTGTCCTTCTCTTGGACGAAGCAGTCCTCACACCCTCACCCTTGTGGTGCTGGTGAGGGTGTAAATAGCAGTGTGACGGGTATTAGAGTTACCAGCTTTGAAGTGCAGCTTGTTTTATAAATTTCTATGGTGACATACACTGAACATCATATTTCCTCCTCTTGGGCCCTCTGCTGTTCTGCAGACTCCGTTGGTGAGGGAACAGCTGGCAACACATAGTCAGCTGTGCAGCCTGTGGGACATCTGTCCTTCCTTGTCATAGAAATATCAGCTGTCCTTAGGATAAGAACCAGAAATCAGAAGACACTAAATTTCAGCTAGCATTCCTTTAACTTCAAATTTCTATTAAGTGTTTTTAATGTGCTTTACCATGACTAGACTTAGGGAGGAAAATAAATTCTCAGTGTGTGTGGTCTTGCTGTAAGCGCTGTGGGGATAACTAACCCTGCCTTCCCTTTGATGTTTGCAGGTAATGCAGATACGCTCAAACACGAGCCCAAAATGAACAATATTGACACCTACACCAGGCTGAGGGAATTCTGGCAGCGCCATTACTCCGCTCACTACATGACTTTGGTTGTCCAGTCTAAAGGTAACATCAGTTGCTCCTTAAAAGCAGCCTCATTGCTGCTGTTGGTGCTTTTGGAACCAGTCCAGCTGTAGCCCAAGCCAGTCCAGTGGCTTGTCCAGTCCTGCAGAGGGTATTTATATGTAGATTTTAGCCTGGTTTCCAAATGAAACAAGATCTGAGCAATTGTGCTGTGTCATTGTCATCCTGCCACTTCTTGTGAAACCTTTTGCTGAAGCTGTTGAATGGGTTCCTTATTAACTCAGAAGGGGAACTCTCAAAGATAACATTTCAGAAATAATCTTGTAGCAATGAAGAGTCAGACTACTCAAATGAATTAATGCTGCTGATTTCTCTGCCATCAACAGTGAAACTCCACAGCAAGTGATGGGGAGACTGAGACTGAATCTCCCAGTTGTCATGTTTGTCTAGGGGGAGTAGGGGTTCTGGTTTTTATCCCCATAGCTTGGAAAATTCTGCACAGATGGATTTGAGTTTTATTTCAGCAGAGAACTGCAGACCTATGGGTTGTTTCTGCTGAGAATAGAAGAAACACATTTCTTAAAAGTTACTCAAGTTAAGTTTGTGTTTAGGGAGAGGTTTTGTTGAATGCTAAAACTGACTGCAATTCGCATGTCTAAAATGGAGATGGTAATAATAGAGGCAGTATTTCTTTTCTTCTCCTTTGCTTTTAATTTTGGTCCAGACAGTAAACTACTTAGGGTGCTGAATGCCTCTTGAATAGTCATTAAGCCAGTGATGGATTGTAATATTTTCTGTGCTGATTGGGAAGAAAATGGTGGTAACTGATAACCAGCCGGGTCAACTTTGTATTTCCTTCTCTGTTAAAACAAAACCAACAGTGAATCCTCCCCCTACCCCATCCAGCCTTTTTTGTTGCTGTTGTTTACATATTCAGCATCACTTTGGCAATTTAGAATGCTTGCTTAAACAAGCAAAGTTTTTATTTTAAAAACCCTCGAGCTTCTGGTTCTTGACTCATTTCCCTTAGAAAAGAGGATGGGGAGAAGAAATCATTAGCAGTGCAGGACTGCATTTGAGGGGGAAAACTCCTGTGTATAATCTGGAGAGTCGTGGAATGAGTTGCAAGTACTGGTGATTTTGTAGATCCTTGAGACAGTAATTCCTTCTCAGAGTCACTCCAGACACTACTGAACTTTAAATCCCAGTTGTGTCAGCCTGGGATTTGAGCACTGTATATAAACCCAGAGCTGGGACCATGGATACAGCTCAGCGAATGTTAAGAATTGGCTCAAACCAACAGCTTTGAAGTTTGTAATTTAGAACTTTGCAATTTCCAAATACACTGACTTGCAGCCTCTTTGAAATAACTGAACTGGTGAGATAAGGTAATTTGTCTTAGATCTTCAGGAAATTGCATTTCTTTCTTCTCTCTTTTTTAGAAACACTGGATACATTGGAAAAGTGGGTGACAGAAATCTTCTCTGAGATCCCAAATAAGTAAGCTTCGTTTGATGCATGAAGACATTGCAGATAATAAAATTATCTGTTCTTAAAGTGGCATTAAAAAAACTCCCTTACTGGAGAAACAAAGGAAATTACCATTTTTTAATTAACATTCTTATCTGGGAAAAAAAAAGGCAACTTTTAAAATTAAAGACCAGCCTTAATTGTTCCAGGAAGAATTTGCTTCTGCTTAACAATTATTTAGGCTGTGAGCTGTGTGGTGCTAATTTGAAGCAGTGTTTGCTTAATACATGCTGATGCCTTGACTTTATGATAAGTCATTCAAACCTAGATTATCATTTCACATTGCTTATCTTTGCTTTATGTCAAAAATAATCAGAAGCAAAATCAATTAACACCATATCTGGAATATAAGTGTCATCCTTAAGGTGGCAGTGGGTTAGATATATGTATTTTTTTAATGGCTAACTCCAGTATGCTCTCTAAAAAGGGGATTCTGCAAAAGCTTTGCTAACTTGAAAAACATTTTATTTTCCTTTTGCAAGATGTTTGTTTCTGTGGTGCTTGGAAATGCTCTTGTGAGAGCCTAATGCCATTCAGAGACACATTTGTCTGTCCTGGCCACCCCCCTCCTCATCCCTCCTGCCTCACAAGAGAATCCATCAGGATTCCTTGAGTCTGGGGTGAACTCGGGAGGTTGTTTACTGTACTTGGCTGTACAAAAGCAAGTTCTGTGCTGTTGCTGCCTTGTACAGAAGGAAGGGGAGGTGTTGGTGTGGTATCCACATGTTGGTTAATTGCTCAGTTGTGTGGGCAGAGTGCCAGGCTGCCTCCCAGGGTACCCTCCCTGGGGCTGGGTGGGTGCTGGGCTGCACCCTTGGAAAAGGGCCATTTTGAGGCTCTCTGGTGTCCTGCAGAGCTGTGCTCCTTATGGCTTTGAAGATCTCAGTGTAGCCTTGAACCCCTGCCAGTAACATCACACTTCCATTTTGCTTTCAAGTGGTTTACCCAAACCCAGCTTTGACCATCTGACTCAGCCTTTTGACACACCAGAATTTCACAAGCTTTACAGAGGTAAGTGAAATAGATTCAAATGTTTTGAATACCTGAGTACGGAAAGAAATTTCCTCTGGGTGATCCAGATACTTTGTAGAGTAATTGTGTGTGATTTTTGAATAGCTTTTGATTATTCTTTCTGTATTATGTGAAATTTATCTCTGTCTAATCGTGTACATTTATAATTAATCCATTTATTTGTGTCCAGTTGTTCCAATCAGGAAAGTTCATTCACTGACCATCACTTGGGCACTTCCCCCGCAAGAGCAGTTTTACAGGTACACTGTGCTTCATTTTACTTCTACCATGTTTATGCTGTGAATAATTTATTGACTTTCACAACAAACCAAAGAATCTCATTTACTTGTCTAACAGATTACTCTGGTTCAGCTAGGGGGGCATTTTAAAAATGAATTAAACTGATGCAGATTCCCTTTCCTCACTGACTCAGATCAGTCATTTTGTTCTGAACTCCCACACTTTTAGCTTATTATCTTAATTCTGCCTGAAAATGCAAAACTTGCCCTGAAGAAAGAGACAGTGCATATTTTAGTCATTAGCCCAGTGATTTGAGTTTTCTGTGAAATATGTTACCTCCTGGCATCTAATCTTCAAACTTTCTCTTAGGGTGAAGCCTCTCCATTATATTTCCTGGCTGGTGGGACATGAAGGCAAAGGCAGTGTTCTTTCTTTCCTTAGGAAAAAGTATGTGTTTTTTAAGCAAAGTTATTAAATGCTTTGATCTCATTCAAATACAGATAAACTCTTATTTTGTGTATTTGTATTTTCTATAGATATAAAAGCAGGCCAAACCTGCCTTTTTGTATCAGTGTTTTGTAGTGATATACTGTAAGGTGATGATAAACTCAAGTAAGAAATAAATGGGTTTTTGTCTGTGATTCTTGGATCAGCAGTGTCTGTGAGTGATCTTTGAGATCTCCAAAAGATAACTTAGCTTTTTCACTGTTTTTCTTAAAGTCTATATCCTGAGGTCACATCCTTAAGCTGGAAAAACTTTGTGTAAACTATAAATGGATTGAAAGCCACTGAAATAAAGCTGTGATATGCTGCTTGTAACTAAGCTCAGACAAAGCTAAAATAATTAATTAGTAAGTACCTTTAACTCTTCCATAGGTTTTGGGCCCTTGCTTTGTATGGAGGAAATGGAGAGACAGGCTTTGAACAGAACTCCACTTACTCCATCTTCAGCATTTCTGTGACTTTGACTGATGAAGGTTACAAGCACTTCTATGAGGTATGGTTTCCTGCAGCTTGTTTTTCCTATTGTTTCCCTAATGTCTGGAAAAATGAAATATAAACTCCTTTCTGTCTGCAGGTGGCCCACGTTGTGTTTCAGTACGTGAAGATGCTGCAGAAAAGGGGGCCAGATCAAAGGCAAGTGTTCACCACTCCAGCAGATGTTTGTGGTGGTGTCCTTCTCCATTATCCTGTTATTTGTAGTGTTTGCACTTTCTGTGGAGTTACTGGAGCATACACAGGGAGTCAGTAGTAAAGCTTGTCTGTGGTTATGTTTATTTAGATTTCTAAATGTTTATGCTTGTTTCTCAGTGCTTTTAGTTTGACTTAACTATGATCTGATTCCTTAAATGTAGTAAGCTGAACTAGTGTAGATGTCAGGTGCAGTTTTGTGTTCATCTTAAATGAATTTGTTGAGCCAGGTGTGTGGAAGTCAGGACTGTGGTGTTCTGGTGTTAACCTTTATGTTAATTTGGTATCAGATTCTGACTCTTTGTAGTTAATTCTCTTTCTCTTTGGAAATTAGAAGAACTTTCTGCCAGTTCTGAAAAATGCCATTTTGGGAAGTGCATTTAATACTGGCTTCTGTGTCTTGCACCTGAATGAATCACTGATCTCACCATTGATGCTTTTCCTAGAAGGCTCCTTTGTTAAGCTTCTTAGTAAATGTTGTGAAATAATGGAGAAAGTCCACTTTTATTGTCTTCTTCCTCCTTTGCAGAATATGGGAAGAAATACAAAAGATTGAAGCTAATGAATTTCACTACCAGGAACAGGTATTTATCCACTGATTTGACTTAGGTAAACCATGAAAAGTATTACTTTTCCATTTTGAAACACATTTTCAAAGTCCTATTTGAGAAGAAATACATTGTACACCTAATGAGGCTGTATTTTGCTGAAAGAAGATGTATTCTAGGCAGAGAAACATTGACTATTTCCCTAACACAAATGTTGATTTTTCATTCCTTACCTGCTAGGTAGTCTCTTCCAGTTTTGACTTTCTTACTCCTACTACATTTAACCATGTTCTGTTTTCTCATTAGGTAGCTTGTTTTTGTTCTTTGAATGGCACTGAAATTTCCATTTGGGTAAACAAATCCATCCATGCAAATACTACATACAACAGGAACATAGATTTGTGTGTGCTTTTGTGACAGGGTTGTGAATCACAGAGGCAGAAGGATGACTTAGTCATGGCACCCCAGTTTTGTGCTTGGTGGGTAGAGCTGTGCTAAGGAATGCTGGTCTCGGAGGCAGGGCTTGAGATAAGTGGTTAGGGGGTGCCCAGGAGAGGTTTCATGTTTCCTCAGGTGTATGGTGTCTTAAATCCTTGGGCATGTTGCCCACTGCATTTACAAGAGACAGATGTGTCAAACTCACCTCTTCTCAGGTGTTCTGTGCTCTCTGACCCAGAATCTTTACAGCCTGGTGCTGGCTGGTGCAAAAACCCCAAAAACACTCAGCAAGAAGCTGAGCATCCTGGTCCTCTAGGCAGCCTTACCCTGCTAAAAGGCAACATGTATTTCATGTCCAAGCAGGAGTACCTCCTCCTTCTCCTCACCCTGCACACCGTGGCAGGGAACTTGGGAAAGGAGCAGAGCCAGAGGCAGAGCAGCAGCAGCAGCAGTTCCTTGCCTTGTGCTTTCCAGGTCACTTGAAATCTTGAATTGTTGTGGGACTCTGCTTGTGTTCCCTGGAGGCAAGGAGTGCATTCTGCTGGGTCTTTAACTTAGTAGATTCCATGACTGTAAACTGCATAATCAAGGTTTCTTCTACAAAGATGATGTGTGTGAAATTTCAGGACTCTCAGAGGAGACTGAACATTAGATATGGTTATGAAATATATTTAATTTAATAAGTGAAACTAAATGCTGTAACAAGCACAGCATCCAACTCATGCTCAACATACCGGGCTAGTCAAGCTCTTCTCAGAACAGAAAATGGATATCTTGGGTTTCTAATTATGTGACAAATAGCTTTATTTCTTTGCTTGCAGACAGATCCAGTTGACTATGTGGAAAACCTTTGTGAGAACATGCAGTTGTTTCAGAAGGAGGATTTTCTGACAGGAGACCAGCTCTTGTTTGAATACAAGCCTGAGGTAGGTACTCTTTGAACTCTGATTATATGTTTTGATGTAAGGAAAACATGTGCATACTGTGTAATACAGGCATGTGTATAGGCATTTGTAATTAAGCATAATGCAGGCACAGGTTTTGTGTTAATTGAAACACTTCTTCTATACAGAAAACAAATCTGTTTTGTAAGCTTGTTATGTCTTGTTCTCCTACATTCCCATTGAGAAGTCTTTGCTGGTTCAGGCAGTCAGAGCTGCGTTTGAACTGAAATATTGTCTGGAACTTGCAGATCATTGCTGATGCCCTGAACCAGCTCAGCCCTCAGAGAGCCAACCTGGTTTTGCTGTCTGCTGCCAACGAAGGCCAGTGTCACCTCAAAGAGAAGTGGTTTGGGACTCTGTACAGCGTGGAAGGTAAAACAGCAGCAGGAGCTGAGAATGTCTGATCCGTGCATTAGAGGTAGTGAAAGGGTGACAACACAAAATGCAGGTGCATGGAAGCAGGGAAATGAATCTTCAGTGCTTTGAGCTCACCATTAGTCTCTGTGCCACCCAGTAACTGCTCTGGGTTTGGTGCCAGTGGATTCCCACTGCTGCAGTTATTTCGGGAGGCAGCGGTCCCAGCGAGCTCCACTTGGCTGCCATTCAGGGGAAAGAACACCAACAATGGGGCACAGGGTGTAGGGGGAGCTGGGTTACTGAGGCAGACTTGATTTGCTTTTTAATAGGACTGCTTCAGTCCTGCTCCAGAAGATTTTGTGGGAAGGGATTTAGAAAGAGTCCTGATGAATGGGGTGGCGTTAAGAAACTCCTGTGATACTGCGAATCTTTCTGGAGATTGGGAAAAGATGTCTGGAAATAGGATGGCCTTACCTTCCTGTTGAACTAATGCATTTCATGGTTTTTAACAGATATTGACAGGTACTGGAGTAATTTATGGGACAGTGACTTTGAGTTAAATCAGGATTTACACCTTCCAGAAGAAAACAAATACATAGGTAAGGCACCTGGGCATGAGTGAAATCTTCCCCAGTGATTTGTTTGAGAATTTGCTGTGGTTTAGAAACAACCTGAACTGGTATCAACCTGTTTTTGCAAATTAAAAGAACATGAGCACTCTGTTCAGCTAGATTTTATTTACTATTCTTCTATTTATAAGCTTAAAAACGGAGTTATTTTAAGGCATATAAACTTACAGATGATACAGCCATAACAGAGCAGGCCTCACAGTCAGTGAGAGTTAACACAGAGCTCCAGACACCTTAGAGGAGAATTTTATTTGCTTTCTCCTCCTGTTTCTGAAAGCATCTAAATATCATCTGGCTTTTTTGCCAAAACCAAGTGAAGTGAAAGCTGGGACTTGTGTCCTGGATGGAATGTGATGCCACCACTTCTGCTCTGCTTCTGAGCCACTGTTCTGGTGTGGAAGTGAAAAACAGATGTTCTTTGGGTCCAGGAAAGTACTGTCACAAATAATTTAGAAAACTGGAGGGGAAAATGTATTTTTTGATAGTTTTGAAGACTTAGGTGAATTTAGACTGATTGTCTCTGTGGAGCACACTAATGTGGTTTTGGTGTGGTTTTTCTTTTTGTTAGCCACCGACTTTGCTTTGAAAGTTGCTGACTGCCCTGAGACAGAATATCCAGTCAAAACACTCAGCACACAACAAGGCTGTCTCTGGTACAGGAAGGATGATAAATTCAAAATCCCAAAAGGTAAATGCCTGAGGGCTTTCTGAATAGCAAGATCCTGTTTTTACCAGCTGGAATTTATTCGAAGGCAAATAACCCGTGGTAATGTTCACCATTTAAACCAAGTGCCTGCTGTCAGCTCTTCCATGGTTGTTTTGATATGTTTATTAGCTACAATGAAAGAGAAGCAGGTGAACTAAGGCAACAAAGGCACCCTGCTGATACCTCAGGTTGAAAAGTGGAATCACTGAAATTTACTGACTTCTGAACAGTCTGTGTGGGGACAGGATTGGGCAAGCTGAATATGCTGCTGAGAGAAGGGCTTGAGAAGGAAGGAGCACATTAATTAGGAGGGACATAGTCTCTTCTACAGAAAGAGAAAAATACAGCCTGGATGTGAGACAAGGGTGTAAAATACACTGCTGCTTTCAAGCAGAATGTCACATTTTTAATGTCTCTTAAACAAATGTTTGGTGGAGTTTTCTTTTTCTATTTACAGTGGTCATGCCATGTGAGTATTCTACAAAGCACGGCTTTGTTTTCTAATATTTGGTATTTTAAAGGAAAGATTTTTGGAGTAAGAAGGAGAAAATGTTTAATGATGACTTAAAATAAGAAAAAAAGTGTTATAGATGAATGACCATTTTCATTAAACTCAAATTGTGGCTGAAGGGCAACTTGATGGAAATATATTTGACTTCAGAAAATTGTCACTTTCTATACAATTACTCATTTAAATTTCCTTTTCCTCACCAGGTTATGTTCGATTCCATCTGATCTCTCCATTGATACAGCAGTCTGCAGAGAAGTGAGGATTATGTTATTTATGCTTACCTTGCAGAGTAACTAAATTACCATACCTAGTGAAAAACCAGGAAGAGACTTTAATTTTAAGCAGGAATAGAATAAGTTGTCCTTTTTGGTGGTTTTATCTGCAGTTTGGTGAGGGTGGTTCTGCAGCAGGTCCTGCCTGTAGCCAGCAGATGTGTAAGGACTTCCATGGGGTGTTACTCCCCAGGGCAAGTTTGGGAAAAGATGATATAACAGCTGCAGTGCTCAGAGAAGGAGCTGCTCCTGAAAAGAGCAGTCCAGAGTCATGTCCTGAGCATGTCCCAGCATCCTGGGAGCCTGCAGGAGCAGGAGAGGAGGCTGCTGCAGCACTGGGAAACCAGCTGTGGGTCGGGCAGAGCTCGAGGTGTGCTGCACTTGGCTTGCCTTAGGCTGGCAGTGCCACTTGTAACCAGTGTCACGGTGCTCCTGTCATAAGGCTGCCAAGACCTGCACAAATCCTGCTCTGGGAAAGCCTTTGTAAGTCTGTTTTCATGAGGTGTGTTAAGTTTAAGCTTTGAATTGGAATCCAGGCAATAACAAAAAGCTGAAAGCAGGGACTGCAATTTCCAGGTTGCTTTGCTTTAGTTTATTATTATTTTATTACCTTGGTAGATAAATAATCATCTCACGACTCAAATACCGAGTGTAACTGAGTCTGTCTGTCCCCCAGTCCTGTGCACAAAGTAAAATAATTTCATTTTCTCTGATTTTTCCATGTTTTGAGCATTGTCTTGTTAAAATGTGCATTCTTACCTTGAGGAAATCTTAAATCTTGTGAAGCTGGTATCTTTCGCATTGCAAGGAATAGTTGAATGTCCAGATAATTTTTACGTAGTGTTGTGTGCTTTCTGGACAAAGGGAAACCTGCATTCGCTATTTCTGTTGGTTTTTTATAAAATTTCTTTTTGAATCTCATTTTACACAAATTCCATTTCTGTTGGAGAGCTCCCTGCATGTACCACCAAACACATCGGGCTTGACTTTCATCTTTTAGTCCATCCTTTTTTTCTTTCTTTTTAACCCTCTGCCCTTTTCCCCCTGCAGCATAGTTTTGTTTGATACATTTGTAAACATCCTTTCCCACAACCTGGGGGAACCAGCTTACGAAGCAGACGTGGCTCAGCTGGAGTACAAGCTGGTGGCCGGAGAGTACGGCCTGATCATCCGAGTGAAAGGATTCAATCACAAACTACCTGTAAGCTCTGCTCATCTCCTCACTGCTTTTATGCCTGCAGCTTTGCAGGGTGTGTGCTTTTCTGGAGCATTGAATGGTTGGATGAGGTATTTTAAATAGAAAAATTTGTCTCTGTCAGGGTAATGCAGCAAATGTGCTGCTTTTTCTTGTGCTTATATGTATAAAGATGGAGTTGTGTGCACTTACACAAGCTCAAATTACTGACTTCGGGCTGACTTAAATCTTTCTTTAATAACTGTGTCTCCATTAAGATTTTAACAGCTTTTCCTATAAAAAGAGCTTTGTGTCTCCCATGGCCATAAAAGGATTGGAGCCTTTCTATCTCGAAGTTGTGCCTATGTGCATGATGTCTGGAGAAGGGTGCCTGAAAAGAGGTTTTGTTTTCAATTTGACTTTGGCGATCCAGCTTCTGAATATGCTCATTTTGGGTGCAGATTTTCTGTGTTGGCTTGCTGAGAGGACTGGGGGATCCCTGTTCCCATTCCCTAAATGCTGGCCATGTAAGACATGGCAGGCACAGAAAGGACAGTGATTGAAGAGGAGACAACCGTCAACTTCCATTGCAAGAGCTTGGCTGGAGCTTTAAGACCATCAGTCATCTGTCAGACTTATTAACAGTAGTTTTAACAGAAAAAGCCAAATCTGCAAAGAGCAGGGTCTGAACATTCTCTTTTCCAATCCTGAATGATGTCTCTGTTGCGATGTCATTGTGCTGGTCAGCTGTAAAAGGAAAAAATGGAATATCGAATACAGAAATGTTGGGAGTTCCAGGCTACATTTGTTTCAATAGAATGTGGAAACTCCTATTGATCTGGGATATTGAGCTTATTCAGTGTGTAAAAACACTGTCCTTCTGAAACTCATTTGGGATAGAACTGTTTAGTGAAGAACATCTGGCAGAATGGAGGAATGTGCTTTAGTAATGCTCCATGTCTCGATAATGATAATTTTACATTATTGTATAGCATTACATTGAAACTGGTTCTTAAACCAACAAAAAAGCCAACTTAAACCGTTCTCTTTACAGCTTCTATTTCAGCTCATCATCGATTACTTATCTGACTTCAGCTTTACTCCAGCAGTTTTTGAAATGATAACAGAGCAGCTGAAGAAAACGTACTACAACATCCTCATTAAACCCGAGACTCTGGCCAAGTGAGTTCTGGGGGAGGGCAGCAGTGGCTGAGCAGCAGGTGCTGAGGCTGAGCTGAAGAGCTCAGGGATCCCTGCTCTGTGCTCACAGGGCTTGTTCCAGGCTTTGTTCATAGCTTAGGGAGCCCCAGCAGCTCTGCAGGGAGCGGCTCAGACACGTGGCCAGACTGGACACCCAGGGAGCCGCTGTCCGGCAGTGACCTGGAGCCAACAACGGCTGCTGAGGGAGGGCACGGTCAGCCACGGGCTCCTGGGGACACTCCCCCTATCTGCAGTCAGGAATGGCATCTCTGGCATCCGACAACTCCTGATGTGCTGTGGGTTTGTTCCCCTGGTGGCACTGCAGGGACGTGCGGCTCCTGATCCTGGAGCACGGCCGCTGGTCCATGATCGACAAGTACCAGACGCTGATGAAGGGGCTCTCCATCGACGCCCTCTCTGCCTTCGTCACGGCCTTCAAGTCACAGCTCTTTGTGGAGGGTCTCGTGCAAGGGAACTTCACCAGCAGGGTGAGTACAGCCTTGGCAGCTGGAGTGCTCACATTGGTGCTTAAAATGGGCTTTAGCACACTGAACTTGGCTGCCAGCTGATGCTGCCTCTGTTCTGGCAGTCTGGAGTCTCGTGAGTACTGGGCAGCTTCACCTCTTAACACCTCAGGAGTGCCTGTGTGGACAAACCAATGGCAGTCCAGAGTTGCCAGTTTGAACAGAAGTTTCCAGGAATTTGGATTTCAGCTGCATAGAGGGGGAAAATGCAGTAGATGCCTGTAATCTGTTTCTCCTGTTGCCACCATTTTTTATATTGTTTGGTGGATTGATGTATTTGATATGGCAAAATTCTTGCAGTGGTGCCACAGGAGGAAGTTTACTTCAGAGCACGTTTATCCTTGGAATTTGATTGCCTGCATGGTTTGGTTAAACCTCACTGAGTGTCAAACACATGGAGTATTCATAGAAGGCTTGTAAGGACAACTGGTGCTATTTCTTTGGCTCGTGCCTTCTCCTTCTGGAGACATTACAGTGCAGAAAGCAGTGTGGAGACTCCTTCTCTGCAGTGTGGTGCAGAGGAGGCTGGAGGGGCTGGGGACAGTGTGAGGGAGCAGGGATGTAGGAGGCAGGACAGAGCTCAGCTGTTCTTTGCTTGGGGCTCACTCTCTCAAGTGCTGCTCTGGGGTGTGTGGTTGTGAACTGGGGTAATAATCCTCTTCTAAATAAAACTGATGTCTTTTCTTTCTTCCCTAGGAAGCAAAGGATTTCCTGAATTATGTTGTTCAGTGAGTATCTCGACTCTTTAATTGCTTATTATATGGAAAATATAATCAAGACAAGATTCTTTTCTGGAGGAGGGAGTCAGAGTGGGAGTGATGCAGAAATTCCATTTTTCCCTCTGGTATTTGCAGGAGGTGGCTGTTGATGGTGGCAGTTTCAGCAGATGTAGTTCTGGTTTGGGGAAAGGGAAAATAGACCAAGTGTGTGAATGTCACAGTATTGCTCTGATTTTGGCCAAGGTGTGAGCAGGTGTTTGATGCTGTGCTGTTTGTGCTCCCCCAGAAAGCTCCACTTCGCTCCCCTGGCCCATCCCTGCCCTGTGCAGTTCCGGGTGGTGGATTTGCCCAATACCCACCTGCTCTGCAAGGTGAAAACTCTCAACAAGGGCGATGCCAACTCCGAGGTGACAGTCTATTACCAGGTAATGTGTGCTGGGGGTGTGCTGGCCTCTTCCTCTGGCACCTGCCCTTGAGAGCAGGCTCTGGACAGGGATGTCACAGAGAGGGCACAGACACCTCATGTGAGCACAGGGCCTGTGCCCTGAGGCTGAAACCAAGTGGGTTTCCCCAAAACCAGCACCTTCCCCTCCTGGGCTGGTGCTGGGAGCTGGGTTAGTGCTGTGGTGGCTTCCTGGTGTCCTCAGCTCTGATCCTGGGGGCTGGGCTGGGCCTGTCCCCTCAGGGAAAACCAGAACTTCCCGTCTGTCCCTGCTGTGAATTGTCCCTCAGTGCTGCAGTCCAGGCTGAGGTGTGTGCCACAAGTCACCTTGGCCTGAGTGATCACATTAAACCCACCCTCAATTCTTCCTTCTCTTTCTAGTCAGGTGCCAGGAACCTGAGGGAATATACCCTGATGGAGCTGCTTGTGGTAAGTTTGTGTTTGTGGCTCCTAACTCAGCAGTGTCTTCCCTGAAACAGTTCTTGGGGCCACAGGGCTGCCTGGCCCCCAAGCGACAGCGTGTTCCTATCGCTGCCCCAGGCTGGAGTGTTTGGGTGGGGGTCCCCAAATGCTGCAGTGATGGACATGACAGGAGAATGTTCTTGTAGCTCCCAACCCACAGAACTGAGCCCTTTTAATGCAGTGGTTGTGGCTGGCCAGGGGCACTTCAGTGTCCCCATGCTCTGTGGGAAGCCCACGAGGGGCTGCTGGGCAGCGTTGCTTCTGCTGTGACTTTGCTGTTTCAGATGCACATGGAGGAGCCTTGCTTTGACTTCCTGAGGACCAAGCAGACCCTTGGGTGAGTTCACTGGGGAGGAATTCTCCTGCACCTGCTCCTACACTCCTGCTTTTGCTGTTCTCTAGTGTTTTACTCTGGAAATCCTTCCTGGCTTATTCATGAATTATGGTAATGGAACCAGCAATATCAACACCTCAAAACCAAAAGCATCCATCAATACAAGCTACAAGCCAAGTTGCTTTTGATTTCTGTAAGAACTGCATCTATTACCAGTGTGTTAACTCAGAATTAT
This sequence comes from Oriolus oriolus, assembly GCA_013400235.1. Classification (NCBI taxonomy): domain Eukaryota; kingdom Metazoa; phylum Chordata; class Aves; order Passeriformes; family Corvidae; genus Oriolus; species Oriolus oriolus. Next base: position 601,505 of record VXBT01004570.1, read on the forward strand.
TCAGCATAAAGCTGTTCCTTCTACTTCCACATCCGGCCCCCCTTCTGCAGGGCTGTTTTCACAGCAGCTCTGTGGTGCTGAGCAGCCTCCCTCGGAGGCACCCTGCTACCTCAGGAAACTGGAGCAGGCTTTTCACAGCTTTGGGTCTCTCACTCTGCTTGGGTTAGTTTGCAGGAACACAAATACAAACACTCTCCCAAGTTTAAAAGGATTTCCTAAAGCTGAGAAAGCACTGAAAGGCAGCAATGCAGAAAATAGAAGAAATAGGACTATTGCAAATTTGTATCTCAGATTCTTCTGTCTAAAGTACCAACACTATTTGAACTTGCAGCATGTCCTGTAAATGGAAAGTTAATTGTGCTTGTGGAATGACTTTATTGTTTTGTCCTTTTTTCTTTTTAAGCTACCACGTGTACCCCACCTGCAGAAACACTTCTGGGATTCTTGGCTTCTCAGTCACAGTGGCAACCCAGGCAACTAAATACAAGTAAGTGCTCTGTGGGCAAAGTTCTTCAGTGCTCCCAGCCTTGGCTGTGGGAGTCACCTGCTCCCAGTTAAGAGTTCACACCTGTTTCAGGCCACAGAGGGTTTTTTAATTCAAGGGAATGTCACAAGGGACACTGCTGACAGTCACATCCTGACTCAAAACCAACACCTGAATAAAGCAATAGCTTTAAGCTTCTTGAAACTGCAGTGGTCCTGACTTGAATAGTGAAAAGTAATCTCAAGACAGTAAAATATCCCCCTGCCCTTTTGAAGCTATTCTGCCAGGAGAGTTCAGATCCTGGAAGCCTTGTCTAGCTGTTCTTACAGCTCACATTCAGCAGGCACAGCACTGGTATGGTTTTGTTCAAACCTGGGGCTTTGAACTTACAGGCATTTCACCAGCCAGAGTTGAAAGGTTATTTGAAAAATGTGCCACTTGTGGAAAGTAACACTGTGTCAGTGAAAGCTTCATTAGCACCAAGTGCTGCTGCCTCTAATTTCTACATTTGGACACTTCCTTTACTGAGTTCTGCGTCATCAGTGAGGGTTTTAATGTGTCAGAAACCTCAGGCTCCATCACATCACATTTTCTTTCAGTCCTGACCCTGTAGACCATAACTGGGCAGGGCTCAGGGCTGCAGCTGGGGACAGCAGAGCAGGTGCCCAGCAGCATCATGGCAGCAGCTCCTGGGGGTGCCTGAAGTCCCTGCGTTTGAACAGCACAAGTTAAATACAGCTAAAAATGAGAGACTGGCTTTATTCCCTGATGCCAGCAAAAACTGACCACCAGGTGTTCTCAGATGTGTGGGCTGTTCAGGGGATGAGGGAAGTGAGCCTGTCCCAAACCTTCCCTCATCATTTGGGGGCTGTTCTGCTGCTTTACTTTACCCCTTAGTATTGTTCTGGGGGTTTTTTTTGTTTGTTTTTTCCTGCCTAATTTAATGATTTGTCTCTCTTTTAGTTCTGAATTGGTTGACAGGAAAATAGAGGAGTTTCTTTCTTGCTTTGAAGAGAAAATCAAGGATTTAAGTGAAGAGGCTTTTAGCACCCAGGTAAAACTTCATCTTGAAAAGCTCTTCTCTGAACTGCACGTTCAGTTACAGCTATCTGGCGATTTTTTGAGGTTTTCTGGACAAAGGCCTCACTTTTTAAATCGTCTTGCTCTGTTCTGGTGGTATTCGCTAAACGTCCATTCTCTGGCCATTTGCAGTTAAGTTCAAAAAGCAAGGAACTACCTTGTTAATGTAATTAGGCTTTTCTTTCAACTGCAGTGACTGTGATGGTGAATTAAGGTAGTTTAAACCCCTTTGAAACGAATTGTCTTTTTCCCATGTAGGTAACAGCTTTGATAAAACTGAAAGAATGTGAAGACTCGCACCTTGGAGAAGAAGTGGACAGGAACTGGAATGAAGTGGTGACGCAGCAGTACCTGTTTGACAGGCTGGCCCGGGAGGTGGGTGTCCTGCAGCTCTGGCACAAAAAACCACGCTGGGTTTGCAGCAGTTTCAAAAGCATAAATGGGATTGATGCTACTACTGCCACACTAAAATTACACGTTATTTTAAAATGTTTTTTTTATCCAACGGGGTAGAGGTTGTAGAGAAAACATTTTTATGTTTAAAAATGACTTGAATCACCACTGTGCTGCTAAAACCTCCTTCCTGTGGGTTTCAGATCGAAGCTCTCAAGTCTATTACACAAGCAGACCTGGTCAACTGGTTCCGAGCTCACAGAAGCAACCAGAAGAAAGTGCTCAGTGTACATGTGAGTGTCTGTCAGCTCTGTGTTGCCAACTTTGATAATCAGAGGAGAGCTGTGATGTCACTTTTACTGTGGTTATCCACATTTTCTACATTTTTAAGTAGTGGTGGTGTTTGAATTGCATTTCAGTATCTCAAGTTAATTGGCAGGTCAGAGAAACACTGAATGAGATCCCAATTTATCTTCTGTTTTTTTTTCCCCAGGTGATTGGATATGGAAAATACGAAGGGGACTCAGAGGTTACAGCTGTCTCAGGCCAGAACTCTTCATCTGGTGAAATACCTCAGCTTGTTTTATTGCCCCCCTCTTCTTTGATGAGTGACATTACTTCCATCAAGGACATCAAAGCCTACACATCAACTCTGAATGTTCTCCCTTACCATAAAATATTAAAATAAAACTGATATCTTGCCCTGCCCTACTGTGTAATACAGGTGCTTTCTGCAACATCAACATTACAAACCTATTTTTATTAAACCAGAGCTGTAGTGGTAGCTGGGATGAAGATACCCAGACACTGAGGAAGCTTTCCTCAAGTTTCCAGCCAACCTCTCATCACCTCCCCAAGCTGATTAAGAAGAAGCACAGCCCTGACTTCCCCACTGGTGCCACGTTCTCCTCTCCAGCTGCCTGGAGCTGTGGGCTCTGCCTTTGTGTTCAGACTGCCCTGTACCACCCCTGCAGTGCTGCAGCAGCGGCTCTACAGCAGTGACAGCTCTTCAGGAAAGGATCTGCAGCGCTCCCAGAGCCGTGACAGTGGGTGGGAGGGGGAGAAAAGCCCAAGGCTTCCATCTCACACTGCTTTTTTAGTTTTTCTGTATGTGCAACATAGACAAAATTAAGATGAAATCAAATAAAAGCTAGACTTGACTGTGGAGAGAAAAGTAGTTTGATTGCTACACCTAGCTACTTACTCAATCATTATTAACTGTAGCAAAGCACACAATGCAGAGGTTCCTGAAGTGCTGGCCAGACTGGATGCAGAGTCCAGAAAAGTTCTCCTGTGGATGCTGCAAGTGTTCATTTTGCTAGCTTATTAACTACTTTAAGAAGTAGCTTCAGCTGCAAAGATTATTCCAGTGGAAAAACAAACAATGCTCATACATTTCACATAAATCAATTTACCATGACTCAACTGAAAAACAGTCTTGCTGCAAAGGTTTATTATGAAATAAATAAAAAGTCCATAAGAGAAGTTTGAAAAATCTATTTTATGAAGCTTTAAGATGCATTGGGTAGAATTATCTATGGTTACATTTCAATCTCAAAATAACAAAGTTATTTTGGGCGAGACACTGAAATGCCAAAAGATTTGATTATCATACAGGTGGGAAGATAACATTTATGTAGCATTTTCTAACAAATTGTCCCATCAGAGGAATCCTCATATTTACACATTGCAAACATCAGCGAGATTTAAATGACATCTTGCATTTTGCTTCTTGCTTTTTAAATATGTAGGACCCAAGAATATTAATGCAACTGCTCCCACCGCCGTGGCCTTCACAGTGGTTATCCAGTGTCTGTGCTCCAGGGCCCAGCCTCTCCCTGCTCCAGAGGCAGCAGGAGCAGGGCCTGAGCCTGGGCACTGCCACCAGAGCCAGTCCCTGCCCGGAGCTGCTCAGCCTCTCTGAATTGCTTGTCTGTCTCAGTAAGTCCGGTATCGATGAGATAGGAACCACTGCAGCTGGAGGGGTGGGGCCGGGCCGCGTTCGTTCGGGATCGCCGGGGGCTCTGCTCAGCCAAGGCTCCGACGCTCGCTGCCCTCGGGACCCCTCAGTGCTTGCTGGCAGCGAGGCGCTTCAGCAGCGGCTCATCATACACCCAGCACTCCCCATCCTCGTGGAACAACTGCGGAGGAATAACCACACGTAAGCTTCTCGTGACTCAACCAGAAAGGAACAAAGGCTACAGGCTGAAATTTGCCCCGTTGGAATAAAGCTCACCCTTGTTTCCCACGGGGTCTCGTTCTCCTTCCTGGCCCTGGCCTCGGCTCTCTGCCGCTCCTCAAGCGCGTGCTTTGCGGCCGTGGCTGCGTCGATGTCTCTGATCTTCAGGTTGTAGGTTACGTCCTTCCATAAGCTTGGAAGAGAAAGGGCAACGGAGACTTTATGGGAGCAGCGTGCTACAAGCTGTAGACACAGCAGTGAGTAAAGGTAGATCTCACGTTAGAGAAAGGGCAGAAAAGCCCTCAGGGTACTTGAGCCACAACTGTGCTGTTATGGCAGGAGGGAGGAGGCTGTGCTGGAGCTCTCCAGACCTCCCTGAATATTTGATCCCAGTTAGGATGTGACTGAGAACTCCAGGTCTCCTCTTCCCCCTAAAACCCAGCCTGCCTGTACCTGGGCTCAGGGGGAGCAGAGCGTGCAGTACCTGGATCAGTGCACCCTTGGTCCCTGTACTGCAAACTGGAATCCAACTAAAACAAAATCTTAATGTTCCCAGTTAACTGAAGTTCTTACCAGCGAGACTCAAAGTCGTCTTGGTCCTCCAATTTCCTTACCTTCTTCTTAATTGTAGGCATTTTCTTGGTATCTATAAAGACAGCATTCTCCTGGAGTGGGAGATGAAAAAAACCAAACCTATTCAGTTCTTAAGCTAGACTTTAAATTTATACACCCTCACACTCCAGTACACTGGTTAGCAGAAAATACATGAAAAATGGTAATTCTTTAGATTCTGTGTTCTTGTATAAAAACCAAGCTTCCTTAAGAATAAATGAACAGAGTAACTTAAGGATTTTTATCCCCAGTTCATTTGGGGATTGCCCAGCATTCTTTTGGGCAGCCTCATCGGGGGTTCCAACTATTAATGTTTGTTTAAAAGAAAACAACAAACCCACAAAACCACCCCAAACCCCCTTTTTAAGGACAATCTTCTGTTTCTGATGAAAAGAGAAAAAAGAAAGAAAGCTGTGTTACCCCTGTGGAGTACTTTGCATACATGACCCCATTCCATTCTCCTTCAATGGAGCAGAAGGGTTTCTTGTCATTTGGAGAACTAAAGAGAAACAAACAGTCATTTCTCAGCTGTATCACAGCAACTGAAAAATCCTAAAGGATCAAAACTTTATCCTAGCTGCTGCACAGTCTGGTTTGTATCAGCCCTCAAAGTGTCCATGCCCAGTACAGAGGAGAGGAGGGTTCTGTTTACAAGGGAGCAGTTTGGCATGAATGAATTCCATAAACCTCAACTGGAAGCACTGGTCAGGGTAAGACAGACCTTGCTTGAGGGCTGGATCTGCATTTAGAGTTTAGGAAAGCAGTTACAGGCCTTCCACGCAGATTGAGGGTGGTGAGTTGAAGCTTAAAAGTGTTTCACAATCCGCTTCTTCCCCAGACTACTGGGAAACACAAGACACCAGTTTTTAAATGGCGTCTATCAATGTGTCAAGACACGATTTAAAAACAAGTTACAAACCTCATTTTCTCAGCATCCACTTGCTGACATCAAAGCACATCTCCAAATATGATGGGAATCTCCACTGAATTCTCTGTGCTGGGCATGTGCACAGGGTTTAACCAAAATCCACCAAGCCACGGGTAAAAATAAGTAAAGTTTGCAGCAGAGCTTAACTGACACACTCTGAACAGTATTCCAAGGCTTGCTGCAGTATTTGTATTTTTAGGAGAGGTAATGATGGAGCCACTTTTGGTAATTCAGGAGAGCAAAATTCCCTTTGGGAATCAGCTGAGGATGTTTTCAAGCAGGATCAAGTAGGACACAGGCCTGTGCAGCTTCCTCACAAATTTGGCTCTAAATGGCATCCCATGACAGGTAAATCGTGAGCTAATTTCTTTTGGGTGTTGCTGTTTCACTATTTTACACTCCTGATTGTCTTGTTAAAACTGTTGGCATTTAAGGAAGGAAAAAGTGAGATGAAGAAAGCTGCTTACAAAATTTCAGCTGTAATTCTGTGCTTCTTTCCTCCATAAAATGGTTTTGTGTGGAAGACAATGGAAGCGTTGTAACCTGTCTTTGAGCAACTAATGCTGCACTCCCCACCAAGCTCTATCCATGGCACAGTGAGAATAGACCTGCAATCAGAAATGTGTAAATGCACACATTTATAAGCTCTTGACCAATAAATATTAAGCATGAAATAGTACAAGGCATTAAAAATGAAAATATCAATTAGAGAATTTACTTGCCTTCCATAGCCATTAGGAAAAGTCAAAATATAGTGTTCATCATGATCTAGGCATGTGACACACCCTGTGAAATAAAAATGGATTTAAAAAATATTAAGCAAAACCTCTACAAAACTTTTCATAATGATCTCTTGAAATATGTCATTAAAAAAAGGTGCCATGAAAATGACAGGAAAAGAGCTTTATTTTTAATGGATGCTGAGAATGCCCAGCTTCTGGAGGAGGCAGGGATAGCTGCAGTTTTGGGAAAAACTGGGCCCTAAGTGCTTTCAGCACACAGAATGCGTGGATGGAATCTCTGATTCCCAGATACATAAGCTCCAGTTACATAAATTCAACCATTCCTTCTATTTAATACGACTTCAAATAATTTATGTAAATTATTCTATGAAAAACGCTAGTTGCAGAATTTAATTTCTCTTCTGCTGTTCAATTTATGCACACATACCTTGCCCTATGTTATGGACCCCAATAGACATTCCTAGGAATTTGGACTTGGTCCATATGTGAGCATTGAACTGTATCCTCTTGCTAAAACACTCCGCGTAAAATGCTGAAACTGAAGAAAGAGGCAGGTATTAAAAACAGCAGCACAAGACATTGACACCTTTGTTTCCAAATTCATTCATTGGGAAATATCCCCAGGTGCCTCACACTTAGGAGGCAACAGAGTTTGCAGTTAGTTTCTCACAAAAGCAGTTTATAATTTTTCAGCTTTCATAAATATTCAGCTTTTAAATCTGGAGAGAAAGCGTAAATCCAAGATTTAAGAGCTGATTTTACTGTCACCCCTCTCCAGCTGCCAGCTCTGCTGGCAAAGGCACTGTCACAACTTACTTGGAGGATGGTGAGAGACCTGCTCTGCCACAAAGGTGACGTTGCTTTTGCTGACCCAGGGGACTGGTCCTTCCGAGACCGGCTCCTGTGTGACAGGGGAGAGGATTCATCACTCCCGGTGCCTGCAAACACTGCCTGCTTCCCAGAGAAGCTGCTTCCATCTTTAAAGGCTTCTAAAAATGTATTACAGTGATTTAAATGGATTTGCCAGTTTGCTGATGGGGAATAACTCCTTAGTCCTGGAACTATGATGCTTTCTAAAGGATAGAGTTTCTACTCTCTTATTTTTAAGTATAAATGTCTTAGTTTTAATTGTCCCCAAATAAAATACTTAAACTGACTCATGTATAAACCCAATTTACAAAATAATATTTGAGTGGCAGAAATAGTTTTTGTTTTTGCTTCTGAAAAAGTCTGATCTGCATATTAATAATGATCAGATTTCATGTACCACAAAACCATAAACTAATATTCATTTCCTGTGGCAAAGGATGCAAAGTGTAATTAATTCATGGTTACAAGCAATGGAAGCCCAAATACAACACTGCCTTTATGCCAGCAAATTGGAGTGCAACCATTCACCTCAGAAACAAGATCTGAGCAAACAAATTGGTGGGAAGCAAATGAAATGGGAAAAATACATGGTTTATACCTAAATAATCACATTTACTTAGATGTATTACACTGAGGCTACATGAAGCACTTCTCAACAGCTCTTCCCACATCATCATTTGCAACTTCCCAAGGCAAGAAGCCTAAATGTGGTGCCAAAAAAGAAAAGAAAACAAAACAAAACAACCCACTAGGCTGCATGGATTTAAGAAATAAAAACAAAAAAACCAGTCCTTTGGAAAGAAAGGAATTAATAATCAGTGCTATGAAACAGTTCAGGAAAAAAAGGACATTTTCAACACGTCAAGTATTTCTTTAAAAAAAAAAAATTGTGTTATACAAGATTTTATACTTTTGTCCAAAGAAAACAAGGAAGGAAGGGGGAAAGTTCAAGAAATTGCTACAGTTTGCTGATTTGCTACCTAAGCACAGCATAATCCATTTCAGTCAGTGACTTAACAAAGCTTTGGGCTGCATCTCTGCATTCTGGGCCCCAAAACCACACCACAAGAAACTCACCATGTCATCTTCACCTTCAGTGCCAGGCAACACCCAGTGGCACCGGAAGATCTCCCCCAGAATGGGATTGTAAGGCTTTTTAGCAACTGACCCTTTCCTTCCTGCATGGAAGGCTGAGAGGTACCATTTAACCACCTGAACCATCCTCTCCTTGGGATCCTTCTGGTCACTAATGCTACAGAGAGAGAGAGAGGAAAAAGGACAGGCTAAGTGAAATATAAGCAAGTACCTTGGATATAGGAAAGCTTTATGGGTGCTCGGTTGTTTTACAACTAGAAGTTTAACAGATTTGACTGTTTTTGAAGTTCAAATCAAAATCCAAGCAATATTCCTCAAAACTACCAACTTCTGGCAGCCCACAAGGGCCATAACCAGTATGAGAATCAGTGAATGCTCTTGTTCCAAAGTCAAATACCTGACAAACAAGTCCGGATGTGCAAAGAAGTCAGCATACATTTCCAACAGCGACCTTCTTTCCAGGATAAACGTTGGAAGAACAACCTGAGTGAAGAGAAACAACTCATCTAGGTGAAGGTATTTGAATATCCTGTACAAAAGCCAACTGTGCTCACTGTAAATAGCAAACAGAGCACCCACAGCGTCGAGTGCTCTAAGCTGATTGTGAGCTCAAGCTCACCAATGAGTGAATGCTGATGCAGGTCAGCTGGCATCTTCTACAAACCCCAAGGCTCAAGAGGAACAGTCTCATCCTACATGGATTGTAGTCCCACCCAGAGCACATCAAAAGCTGTTCTGAATTACAGTGTCACTGATGACTGAATTTCACCTCCGTGAACACTGTCAATTTTCAGTTACAGTCAAACAGTCCCATCCTGTTACGGGTCTCTATCAAGATGAAGGTTAAGCTCTTCCCTACTACCTCCCAAAGGTCCATTCTTGTGGATCTGCTCAGTGGGATCCAGTGTCAATTACTGTTGCTGACAACTTACATGCTCATGATGCTTCCTGGCAGCTTAACTTGAGACCCATAATTTTCAGCTGTTCCAAGAATTCCCAGAGTAGACACAGTTTGGATCAATTCCTATTCAGAACTGCCAGAAACCTTGTGCAGTTTGCTTGTGAGCTGCTGGCTGTTTCCCCAGGAAAGTGTTATCTGTTTATTATCTACTGTTCATTCCAGGCTGGACAGTTCAATTCATCCACTTAAGGAAACTTAAGGATAAGGACTGATCTCTCCTACTCTTTCTCACTCTGGAATCACTTGTTTAAATTTAACCAAGCTGCCTGGAAAGACCAACACCTTCAGAATGCTGTTCATTCAGCCTTCAGACAGACCCCAGCATGAATCTCATTTATGAAGAATCCAATCCCTTCCTTGCCAGACCTAAGTGCAGCATTTCAAAACACACAGGCAACTTAACTTACTCATTAAGATCCAGCTAAGCAAAGCTTTTCACTATATGATTACTCCCCCCTTTATCTGATGTTTTATTGAATGCCACCATACCCTAGGATCTTGTAGATCTTTGTTCTAGGAAGCTAAAGAGATGAGTAACATTTCAGTATTCCCCTTATGCCAGCTTCACAAACACTCCAAGAATTAGGTTCAGAGAGAACAAACAGCTACTTTCCATAGCAAACTATTTTCCCAAACAGATTTTAGCATCTGGATATACTTACTCTGCAGCTACTTTTCCCCTTCCAGTAAGAACTCCAATTCAAAAATACCATGCTAAAAAGATTAGAGCTTAACTAGCTCTTAGACCAAATATGCAGTTAAATAATTATATAACCTTTCTCTTACACAGAACTCAGAGTTTACTCCCCCTCCAGTCCCCATGAACACCCAGCAAGTTTACCTTGGTTAGATCCATGCCTAATCTCACTTGTGACAAGAGATGCATGATAACACTTTTATGCTCCTCTACTGATTCTCCTTCCCCATCATCTTCTCGATCGTCGGGAGGATCGAAGAGATCTGAAAGACCAAATGGCTTTTGTTTTCCTCTAAACCTTCAAAACCAGACTGTATTTAATTAGTGTGTATGTAATTGTAAAAAAATACAGGTTTTAAATCCTACAATTCAGCAATCTTCCATTAGTAATGAAACAGCAGATAGACCATTTCCCAAAAGTACCTTGTTTTATATATATATATATATATGTGATCCTACATATACTGACCCAGCTTACACACAGATTAACAATCAATAACTCCTTACTGAAAGTTCACACAGGCCACTTACCAGCATCATTTGTGCCATTAGACATGGAAGAATTGAGGGACTCTGTGGTATCTGGACGTTTCAGGCTGCTCCCCGTGCTGCTCCGAGTCAGGACTGCAGCAGACCCTGAAGAACTAAAGAAGAGTAATAAATTCTCATAGTTCAAATGAAGTAATTCAGACCAAATTATTGTCATTTGATACTCACAGACAAGGAATTTAGTGATAGACATCAATATATGTGCAGTGACAGACATTAATACGTGTGATGCATGCTAATTCACAGAAAGCTCAGAATGGCCAGCCTGCAGCCTCAGATAACACCTGAAGGCAGGAAACAGCTGACTAATCCCTCTTTGAAATGTGCAGCATCTCTTAAAATTAATTTTCCAATTAATAAAGAAAGAAGAGTAAGGAGAGATTTTGGGGAAAGGGTGCCAACTTCAAAAAATGTCTTTTAGCCAACATGAGAGGGAATTGGCCATTTACAAAAGGCTGCAGCAAATGCACATAAAATGCACCATGGCCTCAGATTATAGCTCTGAGCTGGAGGCTTCCCAGGTTTGGTTTGTTAGAATTTGTCAACATATATCTGATGGAATGGGAAGGAGCAGAGGAAGAAACTGCCTCCCTCACAGACAGCTGTCTGTGGCTGAGGGCAAGGGTGATCTCACTCAGTTACACAAAGTGGCTTTTTTACCTCCCCCACCTTTTTAAACCAATTTCTGCAAGCAGACAAGCCATGCAAACAGCTACAAACTGCATTCAGCACACACTGCACACTGTCAGCTACTTACTCCATACATCGCTTTGGGGAAGAACTGCTCTGGTAGAATTCATCAGCATCATAGAACTCATCCTCACTGCTGGAGTAAGAAAAATCTGGGACTGTATTTGGAGACAGGTTGACATGGCTTGGAGAAGTGAGACTGCTGCTAGGTGCTGACTGCCCGCTCCCTGTGGAGTATTAAAAATTACAGACTCAATGAAAACAAATTCTTTCAAATTCCACTTACAGTGAGAATTGTTCAAATCAATAAAGACTGATGTGAACTCAAGAGGAACTTACAAAATTAAAAGCAATGATTAGGCAGGTTCATACTGAGTTTAACAGATAACAAAAGGAAGGTCACAAGGAAAATCAAGAGCACAGAACACCAGTAAAGTTTAAGAACGTCTTTGCCCCACTTACTGCAAGTTTGCAATGCTGAGACACGAAGGGAAGCTGGTAACACTCATAATATTGTGTACACGTGGTGGGGAGAAAGAGCAGCATAACTGATTTTAACAAAACACTGAAATTGGTGTTGATTAAAAGCAAGATATATGCCAATATATTGTTGCCTTAATAATTAATGACAGGGTTTCCTGTATTTCAATAAAAGTTACCCAGAACTGTACCTGTACTATTTGGTGTTGGAGTCTGATTTCCGAGCGATGCTACTACAGGTCCTACTGGCAAAGAGGAGGGTCGCTGCTCTGACTTGCACAACTGAGCAGGTTCTAGGGGATATTTTGATATGTTAACCCCAAAATTCAAAAGGAGATTCCACATTATTTCACCTCACCTCCAAAAATTGTGTCATTTTCTATAAAAGTCATTCGGACAGAAAAACATGTATCTATCACTTTTACCTAGCTCCTTTTTAATTAAGCAAAGATGGCATTTAAAAAACAATGCAGTTGTTTAGCTAGAAAGCATTTGTCTTTTCTGAAAATTATAGTTTCATTTTTAAAAAGACTGCTAGAAATGCAAGCCAGTAACTGAGAGCAAGAAAAATACATCAGCTTATCCCCAGAACCAGGGACAGATTCACCTGACGGCTGAGGACGCTCCGTGCCTCCCACTCCTGCCCTGCCTCAGCCCCTCTGAGCTGAGTGTGCAGCACTGAATGAATGCACCGTGCCCCTGCCCTGTGTGACACAGGGCCTGGCCCCTCTGCACTGCACTGCAGCTACTGCCCTGCTCGTGGCTGCTTCCCAGCCTACCTGGAAGTGTGACAGCTTGGGAAGGCATGGTGCTGATTCCCGATGGCTCCAAGGGGCTGGGCTGATACACGGCGTCCACGGGGTTTATGGTACTCTAGGCCAGAGAAAGAAAAGCACATTTTTTTTTCCTCAATTAAAACAAAATAAAGCATAGATAGAAAGAACATTGTGAGCACGAGAAATGCCCAAATGCAAGGTAGCGAATTCCTGAGAGAGGAAGTAAAACACAAATTGACAGCTGAGGACATGAGAAATACTTCTGAAGTGGTAATATCTTAATTCTTTACACAGACTGCACACTACATTGAATTTGATGCAGATTTGAAGCATCCTATAAAAAGTTCTTATTTCAGGTTCTAGTTTCTGGTATGCCTTCCAATGTCCATTAATTAATATTGCATGCGAAGAGTGGAAAGTTAGATGCAAATTATCTGGCAAAGATTAGGACAGGTAATCTGTATTTTCAATTTTTTTTTTTCAAAAATTGATTTGTCCAGACCACAGTAGATCAACCCATAAATCAAAACAAGAATCATCAACATGCATAGAGCCATGAAGCAGCTTTGTTGCCAGAATTCTTCCCAAAGCAAGCTGGCAGTGTTCAGTGCAGCTCAGGAGAGGACATCTCAACCTACTTCTGAATGTGGGCACTTGGAAAAGGAAGCACCAGGTCAACTTAATGCTCACAAAAGTCACTGACTTCAGTGTACGTTCTTGGGTTTTATGCATCAAGACCCTTGGAAATCTAAACTGTCAAGTCTTTTAATCCAGACTGTCATCTAAGTACTGTTTGTTATTTATGTTTACACACAACCACCAGAATGTCTCGGTTGTTATCTGGGTAAAACGCACATAAAACCCTTCTCCAAACATCTTGCAATTTAAACCCCTCATCTGTCAGAACTATGAAAATCTTTGCTCAGTTTGCTCACAAATTCAGTCAACATGTTCATCTCCATCCTCTTTTTTACACCAGTGTTTAAAAGAAGTGTCTACAACTGTTCTCCTCTCCCTTTATTCCATTAATTTCTATTTGCATTCAGACTGAGGGAAACAGGCTCATTTTAACCTTCCTCCCATTTTCCTACAAATGGCAGATTTCTTTCTTGCCCCCTTTCCTGGTTACCTGAAATTCTAAACTGTATCCTACATCTGGATGTTTGGACAATGCCCTCAGACACACGGTGTGATTTCTGGGGCTGTCTTGTGTAGACGTTGGAACACTATGATCCTTCTGGATCCCTTTCAACTCAGGACACTGTGGGACTCTAAAAATCAGTGAAGAGTTCTATTATTTTTTTAATAGCACAGGATTTATTTAACTGAAAACAGAACTATTATTCTCTGTTTGTCACTAAAAAAAAGTCCATTAAATCAGGCATAAAAGTAGCTTTCTACATTTTCATTGGTGTTACTAACCAATATACAAATAATCCAGTACATGTGCTGTTACTCCACTGTATTCCAGCATAAAGCCAATGTCCCTTACCCACTACTTCACCTCCTTGTGGAATTATGCACTCAATACAGGAAGGTCCCTGTCCCACAGAGCTCACAGTTTAAAATTACGGTCCCATCTTAAGAGTTAAGACTTAAAACCCAAGATGGTCCTATGATATATAGGATGCTATTGCTATCTATGTCTCCTTTATGTTTTAGGAAAACTAATAATCCACATGATACAGAACACTGGTGTGCTAAAGAAAGAACAAAGTAACTCTGATTTTGTATGCAGGATCGTAACCTCATCCTTAAACAATTCCCCATACTGCAACATGAACTGGAGTTTTTTGTTGGATATTTTTGGGGATGCCTTCATGGGTTAGAAACAGATGAAGGCAGACTTGAAAGTCTCCCACTCTGAGTTTAATAACAATCATGCAGAAACAAGACTCATCCCACCACGGCAGCAAACACTGATCATATTTCTGCCTAAGGTTAAAGTGAAATCCTGACCTTTAGCCCAAGCTGATGTTGACCTCCAAAGCATCACAATTTTAGACTTCACAATCACTGATCCATAGTTAATATAATCCTACAGAAATATTTTTTCCTCCCCAGTATAAGCCAGCCCACAGCTAATGAGTTCAGTGGCTAATCAAATTCAGACTGTGTCAAGCTGCAATATCTCTATCAAATTTCTGAGCTGCAGACCAGACGTGCAGGTCACCCGTGCCTGCAGAAGTGTCTACCTGCACAAATCCTCTTTTCCAAGGGACATCACAGAACCTGTTCCCTTATACTAAGACCTGAATTATGTGACATCTGCAGGGCACATAATAATTCACCTTATTTATGATAAGCATGAAACTGAAATATGCATGTGCATCTTTACTCCAAGGTTCACACCAGAAAATCCTACTGCTAAAGCTGTTTCTAGTGGAAAGACAACTAAGGCCTGGGAATTACTGCCAGCTCTAATGAAAACACATTAGGATTTTCAGAGTTTTTACTGAGACCAATCTCCTATTAAAAGCATCTGAAATGTACTCAAGTGACAAAAAAAGAACAAAGAAAGAGAAATCACATGTGACCAAAACCAAAAATGACAGAAGCTACATTAAAAATGCAGAAGTTCTATTAAAGAAGAAACATTGCTTAGACAGACATAACACAACTCTGCATCAAAGGAGCAGCACTGCAGAAAAGACAAACTACTTGAAGCACACAGAGAGCAGATCTATTTCCTACACAAAGATACTTCAGATGGAACACAAAACTATTTCTGTCCCAGTAATTTCCCTTTCATCTGTTCACATGGCAGATTTTTATCTAAGTGTTCAGTCACAACACTGCTGATCAAGACACTCCATACAAAACTGACCACTCTGTTTTCTAAAGACAAGGGTGTTAGCCAACCTCAGGAGCTAAGGACTCAACAGGAATTTTAACAAGACACTGGAAGCAGTAAATTAGAGAAAGGAAGAAGCATGTTGCAAAGTGAGTGGAAATTCAGGTCTCTGTTCACATGTTCTGCAGAATTAAAAGGAGATAAAGATTAGATTTAAACTTACTATAAGTCCATCTGCGTGCTTCTCCTCATTATTTTGGTCCTTAAGGAAAAAATGTTAAAAATATCAACATAACAATCTTGCATGACTTATCAGTTCTGTGCTAAGTGAGAACAGTGAGTTTCCCTCAGGAATGTTTACATTTTCAGCCATAAAATGTTCCTCATCATGTGATACAGTACCTAAACTTGGAAGACAATTCCACACACAGTCACTGCACCTCTGAAGCTCAGCATTTCCTGAGGGCCTGTCCACATGAGTGATTTAAAAATATCCTTTCTGCACTGCAGAGTACAATTCCGCTTTACGATGTGGGTGCTTCCCAAATACCTAAGAGCTCCCCAAAACATGCCCTGCCGCTCCTCTAAGCTCCTGAAAGATGAAGTTCTCCATTTCTGTGATAAACACACAAAAAAGGAAGAAGTTAAAGTAAGTTGAAAGGTTTTAACTTTTGCTTTTTGGCATCCACTAGATTTTAAAATGCTTTTAGATTATTTACTATCTCAGATTTTGGGGTTTTTTTGCCTAGAAGCATATGTGAAAGAGCGGACAATGTATGGAAAACATCTGTCCTCAGGGGAAATGACACGAGCAGCAACCCAGTTAACGCCAATCTACAGCCAGCACAGTTTCAACACTCTACAGCAACAGTATAAATTTTGCTGAACACTAAGCCAAATCTCTTCCCTTCTCCTGCAAAGTTCATATTAGCCAGTGTATCAATCCATAGCTTTGCCCAGTGTGAACCTTAAGACCTGTCTGCAGAGCATTCCCCCGGATTTCCAGTTACATTTTAAAGGAATAAGAAAAAAAAAAAAGCAGCTGTGAGTAGTACGAAAAAAGTTGGCACATATTTATGTTTTGATACTTATTACATCCTTCCTTAGCTTACACAGTTGGCAATAGGCTGTTCAAATTTCATGTCTGCTAGCTGACATCTTTGAAGTCTGCCTTTCTGTGATAAAAAGAACACAAAGGGCAACAAGTTCCACTGGTTGCAAATTTACAAAATACATCTGTTTTTCCCCCAGCACATAAAACTCCCATGTTGTGCCCATCATCTCCAAGATCTAAGAAACAAACCACAAAGATGCTGCATGAGTATTGACGCTTACTATCCCCACCTCAGTAATGCACCAGCTGCAGCACAAGGCAAGGAGGGCAGAAATTCCACAGAACTGGGCAGGCAAGACTGCCAGAAATGGAGTGGAAAAGAGAAGGGAAAGATGCAAAACTAAGCACCTAAATTATAAAAGCTACTTCATAACACGTATCTTTTTAAGACTGATGCTTACACATCACTGGTGGACCATTACATGTATTTTTCACCTCTCACACACCAGCAAAGCTGGACATCTTCAACTGCCACACACACAAAGGGAACAACACAGGCCAAATGCTCCACTTGCCCATCCCACTTCATTTATTTCAACTGCTTTTTGATAAGCAATGTATGTATTAAAACATATTCCTGTCTAGCTGGCATTTACTTCATTATTCTGAAAATGTCACGGGTCACCTCAGTACGAGTGGCATAATTACACACTTGATTTACCAGCAAGTTCAATGAAAATTTAATTGTCCAAATATTAAGACAGGCAAGAATCCATGAAACAGAACAACTTAACACACAATTAAAAAAAGAAACAAAACAAAACTCAAACAACCAAAAATCCAGGTTTGCTTCAATGTTCCAAAATAATCCACATAATAAATGGCCATCTGTTGGAAGCAGAGTTCTAAGTATACAGAGAAGTGGTAACACCACCAAGGTACACAGATTGGCAAGTCTGCCTCCTAATGAGAAAGGCACTGTAGAAGTAAAAATGGGGTGCAGGGTGGTGTTAAGATGATTTATTCTCAGCAGTATCAGTCAGCAGCCATACTTGCCCTACAGCTTTGGGAAAAAAACTTGCAGAATCTTAAAATGTTCTCTACTGGGGAGCACAGAGCTATAGTTAGGCACCACACATTTTTACAGAGATTGCATCATACACAAGCAACTTGCAGAACTGTGGAAAAAAAAACCCCAAAAACCCTCCTGTATTATAAATTTTCTACTGCAGCAGGAAATCAGGATACCAACACAGTTAATGGAAAAGGTAGGGGGTGGACTGATGACAGAATTCCCTTGCAGTCAACAACTACAGTTTCCTGAGAGAGAAAGAAGGTGAAGAGATGAAGCAGAAAAAAGGTCATTAAAGTAGTGGGAAATTTTTTTCACTCTATGTGGATCAATATCTTCCAATTAGCTGTGCATAAGGCACCCCTTTAACCCACCTTGCTTTCAACAGCTCCAAAAAAGCTTAAGATACGGTTCAGCAAAAAATCAAACAATAAAACCCCACTCCTTAGTGGATAAACTCATCTATTTACTCTGGTTAATATTTAGTGGTAGTGAAAGACAGACTTCAAGGTCTGATTTAGTGCAACAAGAAGCAAGTGACAGCACCTTTGGGGGACTCAAATTCCACCTACCTTTACACTCACAGGGTAGCTGGAGCAGTAAAGTACTGAACCTGATCTAAATGACTACACCTGCCACTACCAGTTTTGTCCAATATCAGCAAAGCACCTAAAGAACTTCAAAACATGCTTTACATCAGCATAAGAGAAGTGGTCACATTTGTCTAATTCCCAGTAAACTCACAGAGAGCAGAAACAGGATTTGACAGCCAACAGAAACAAGAAAGATAACGCAGCCACCTATTATCAGCTCTGATCAACAGCCTGACAAGCAGAGCATAATTCTGCAATTTCACATTTGCTAATTACATAGCAGAGCTTTTTAAAAAGAGCAAAATTTCAGAGGAATTAAACCTCTGAGAAAATAAGAACTATTAAATACATTTATACAGTAATTAAGAAAAAATGAGCTCGTAATTCCTTGCACAGTTTCTCTAACAGCCTCCTCAAAACAGCAAATCACATAGGGCTACGAAAATCAGCATATTACCATCTAATCTATCAACAATTGATTCCATCAAATCCCTAAAAAATGACATATAATCTACTGACTTCACTGTACTGAAACAGCTCTAAATATACCCAGGACTAAATAACAGCAAATTAAATACTGACAAGGCTTTTCTTGCTGGCACTACCGTGGAGGATTGAAGTAGCATCACTGAATGTTAAATAAAGACTCTGCTAGCTCCAAATTCATGTGGCACAAAACTACTTCAGTGTTTCGACCCTACTACTTGCAAAAAAGTTTTGGTTTTGTACAAACCTGCTAATTAATAAACATTTTCTTCAGAATTCTTAAGTAATAGATATGAAACTTGAATTTCACAAAACATGCACTGATCCTTTTAGGGAACTACTTCTGATCCTGTAAGATTCTAAATACTTCAATTTTCACTGCACTCAAAATTTTGTACAACATATCTGGCATCTAAAATGAAGAGAAACAGCAGTATTGTATTCAAAAGCTACAAAAAATAGTTAATCTAGATCACAGAAAAAAATAATTGAAGAGCCCACACCTATTTCTGGATAAATCAGAATGTATTCTGATTAAAGCAGCCTGAAATTCTGAAAATACCTTTATTTCTCTGCAAAATACCACCTCCCTCCCCTTTGGTCACAAGATATAAATCAGCAGTTCATAATTAACATATCCTAAATATAGAATGTTAAACCTGCAAGGGCAGAACTTGACAAAAAGTAAATCCAAAACTCCCCAAATTTTAAAATCTAACGGAACATGTAGGTGAAAAGCATAACTGCATTACCCACACTGCATTCTCTAACTTCAAGAAGTTCCAACATCATCCTGAACTTAAGACCTGTGACAGACCTTGCCAAACCAGTTTAACTATTTACATCATGTTTCTGTCCTTTTTACTTGTTAGCCACACTCTTAAATGAAGCAGAAAGAGCTTGGTTAAGTTTCTGTTCTGTCACCCTGACATTTGTCTAAGCTCTTCTTTAGTCTAATAGCAAAATCTGCAAAAGAAAGTTTATCTGAAAGAAAACCTGACCCAATGTGACTCTTACCATGAGCATTAACAGGACTGTCTGCTATGGAACTCAGTATTTCAGAAACTTCATTAAAATAATAGCATAAATCAACTTACAATGTTTTCTTGTTCCTGGATCATATAGAAGGCACTTTTAGGTTTCAATTAGATTAATGCTGTATCATTAACATTCAGAATACTTTACAATGTACTTACCTTAGCAATCTGTAGCAACACAATGCAGTGTTTTATTGATTCTACCATGCTCTAGGAAAACAAAAATACCAGAAAACAATGGTATTACTATCCCTTAATATTTTGCATTTATTAGTTATATAGAATATTGGGTGTGAACTAAATGGACACTCACTTCTGTAGAACCCCTACTTTCCCTTCCCCTTTTTTTCCCCAGAGATAAAAGCACAGCAGCAGCAAACTGAGGTTTCCAAAGCCACATACAAGCCAGGCTGTCAGGGTGAAATGGAGGTCACCTCCAAACTCCCAGGGTGATGCAGGCAGGTAAATTGTCATGGCAAGAGAGGCTGAGGGAGCTGGACTGCTTTAATCTGGGGAGGAAAAGGCTCAGGGAGACCTTGTCAAGGGGCAGCAATATCTGACTGGGAAGGCAGGAGAACAGAGAGCAAGACTCTTCTCAGTGGTGCCCAGTGACAGGACAATGGCCACAAACAGAAATACAGGAAAATCACCTTGAACAGAAGAAAACACCTTTCATTCTCTTATGGGTGATCAAACACTGGAACAGGTTGTCCAGAGAAGCTGTAGAGCCTCCAGCCTTGGAGTTACTGAAAACCCAAACTAGATTTGGTCCTGAGCAACCTGTTCCAGCTGATGGTGCTCCAAGCATGGGGATGGACTACAGATCTTCAGAGGCCCCCTCCAACCTCAACTATTCTGTGATTCCAAGGTGCTGGACACAGCACCAGAACCAGGCAGCCTCTGCTATCACAGTGTTGGACCTAATATGGACTCCCATTTTTCTGTAAAAAGGCTTTTAAAACTTTCCCAAGAAAATAAGCTGAATTTCAGAATCTATATATAATAGGTACAAAAATTGAAGAAACTTACACTAGTTGTTTCTTTGAGACCTTCAATTTTCTGTAAAAGAAAAATCAAAATAGTGTGGTTAAAGACAGAATTTCCAGCATCTGTTTTGATGTAAATACTGTATAAACACAATATTTTAATTTTAAATTGGGAGAGGGAAAAAAGTCCTTAACCAACACGTTAAAGACTATTTCTATATATAGGCACAATTTTCAAGACAAGACTGAAGTCAAACTGATAATTAAAGCTTAAAGATGACAAAAGTTCGTAATTTCTAAACAGTGACATTATACACATTTACCCACTAAAATCTATACTTCCTTTTCGCATAACATCAACAAAAATGAAATGCAGCATGAAGATTATAAGTTCACTTTGTGTCCTTATAAAGTGCATTGAATGGTGGCACATTTCAACACTATTACATGAAACAACCATCATTCAAGTACAAAAAACATTTGCAGTTAAGCACAGTTTAAAACAAATCACAGAAAGTAACAGTGCACACATGATCTGGCTCTTTCTATGCCTCTAGTAAAAGTGCATCTGGAAATTGGCCTACTTAATTTTATCTAGAAACACTTGTTCATAAAGATTTCCTGTGTGGAACTGCACCTCAGGCATGCAAAAGGCATCTGCGTGCCATGTTCCACATCAGCGTGACCTGGTTCAGGAGCAGATGCTTCCTGTTGATGTCCTTGGCTCTGTCTGCAGAAGGCAAAAATCACTGAACTGGACTCAGCACTGAAGCTCTACTAATGCAATTACAGGACCTCTTTGTTTTGATTAATTTGAGTGTCTCATGTGACTTGAGTCACAATCTTCTTGATTCTTGAATAATCAAAGTGTGTAAAGGATCCCTTTCCCCCACCAGGCACTGCAAGCCAAAGCCTACACTGTAAGAGAGGAACATGTAGCTATCAATCCACAGGAATGAACAGTCCCAATTTGTGGATTAAAAAGAAAACAAATGCAGTGACAGACTCTCAGGCAATTCCTGGAGGAAAATTTTCAGTTGTGCTCTAGATATTACTCAGAGGATGCTGTACACTTTCTTCAGGATTAATTGGCAAGAGGTGGCCAAGCAGAACCCAGACTCAGGCTTTCCTACTGGAAAGGCTGGACCATGTTTATCTAGGATGTATCATACGAGGGGTGTTATACCATGAAGTTATGTTATATTTACTCCTGCTGCTACCAGAGAAACATGCCAACAGCTAAAAATTCCTTGGCTTTGTTTTTGTTTGTTTTTCACGTCTCTACGATACTTCCAGTTTAACTTTATCAGCACATATCGAAAAAAGCATTTTAAATATGACAGCATAGAAGTTTTGAGCTTTTTAGCACCAAAATAGTATAGGCAATGTACCCAAACACACAAATCTTGTTGGATGAAAGATGATGCAGATGAAGGAAATCATGCAGTCTCGAGGTTTTACAGCCAACTGGAGGCAGCCATCAGCAGCTTTGATCATTCTTTGCCCATTTTTTTCCCCAGCATGTCACAGAGTATTGACACACCAAATAAACTGAGATCTCAGCCCCTTCAGTGACATCATCTTTGCTGAAAATAAGAAAGTGATCTCAGGCCATATGATGCAATTCAGTGATGTTGGCTTCTCCCTACCCATCTGTAATTTTCCAACCAGGACACTAAGACATTGTTATTCTTACACACAGGTACAGACAAAAGGGTAATTTTGTCAAAGATCACGTGGAAGATCCAAGAGGGGAAAAAAGCCTCAGGACAAGCAGATTCCTAAGGCCTTTCCACAAATCATACAATCATAGTTTTTTCCTCTATGGAACTGAATCCTTTGTGAGCTGGCCAAATTAAGCAGTAACAGTTTGTATTGATCCACTATTTTTCATCACGTTTGTGCTCTGTGACCACCTTGCAAGAACACAGCACACAGAACTTTGATAATTTAGACACTACAAAATTGCAAGGAAAGCCATAAGCAAGCGTGTTGAAGATAAAACACATTACCAATAAAAAAATAAAACCAAATACCATTTACTACTAGCATTTATCACACTTTTCCCTTTTCAACATCCCTAGTCTTTGAAAACCGATGAAGATAAAATTTTAGTAAGACAGTTCCCCTAGTTTTAGGTAACGAATACACGTATTTTCACCTGAAACATCAACTTCCTGCAGATTTACACTTGCAGAATGCAGATTTACAACTGTAGAATGCAATTTGCTATATATAATCTAATCAGACTGCAGGCTGCTGCTGAAACCACTCCCTCTGCTTGCTGCTCATTGCATTTCCTTGACATCTGATTTTTTAGGAAATCACTGAGAAAGCTAATTTTATCTCATCCAACATGATTTTTGCCTCATTCAACAATCCTGTGACTACACAGGGATCAGCTCATCCAGCACAGAGAGGCAGTGGAGGCACGTAGGGGTAGCTGACTCATGGTTGAAATCTGTAAGGTGCAACCCAAATCTGTGTGCTCAGCCTTGGATTTACTTCACAAAAAGCGCTTGTTTTGAACCAAACAGCTTAAGCAGGCTACACTTCCCTCCCAAATCCTGTTAAGTAATGTCAGCTTTGTTCCAGCCTGCAAATATGCACCTCTTTGCTGCTCTGATGCCTTTGAGTGCTTCAGTTTTTCGCTCCCTGGTGTGTGATCAAGTTAACTACACAAAACTAAACAGAAAAGCTTTCTTGGAGCTCCCACCAGTAATATTGCTCACGTCGTAAGGAAGCAAGGTCCTGTCTTGTCTTCACCTTGAAACACCAGTACCCTCAGATCACACCCCCTCCTTTCCTTCCTCTGCAATCAGATACAAACACTGGAGCCCACCAGGAGATTCAGCAGAACTGGCAGCACTGCTGGCTGTGCGTGATCCCACCATGCCCTGCTAGCTGCACTTCTGCCAGGAATAGCAATGCAGCACAGGGAACTCATGAAAATCCCTGTATTTTCATCAAGTCTACATCTGCACTGTCTCCATCCAAGTTCAAGAGATTACTACACCTCAGAAGGAAGATATCCAGGAGATCTTGAAGCACCCCAGAACACCTATATCCTATGCCATCATCTTCAAAAGACCTAATATTCTGTAACTAAAAGCCAGGTCATCCAATGCTCTGAGAACTTGCAAAAACAACAGCCCAGGTTTGAAATCCCTGGCCATAAACAGTTGCAGAACAGCACTCAGCTGGTTGGGAAGCACTTAAATATCCCAAATTTGTTTCCTTGGAGGAGAGAACTGTGGGTTTGATGGAAGTATCCTACAGATTACACTCAGCTCATAATTTAATAGCTGAACCATACTTCCTTAAACAAATAGGGAAACTGCTAAATACTGTATCAAAAAACCTCTCAGTACAGGAAGAGACGTGATGAAGAGTGCTTTGTCAAGTCTTTTTCATTTTTAATAGAGAATAAATGGAATCTGTAGTAATAGCAACCCTCATCAAGATTTAAAACCAGAGGAAGCCGACCTCTTCTAAATGAGCCGCCTCCTTTATAAAGTCAATCCATCTGTTTCATAGATACCTTGCAGAGATAAATAAGAGGTCAACACAACATGTGGAAGATCTCTAGGGATTAGGAGCACTGCCACAAGAAAAAAGAAAGTACTGCCTGATCTGCAAAGTAGCATCTGGAGGGAGGTCAAAATTGAAGGACAACTCTTTGCAGTAAGACACACTGAAGGAGAAATACAAAATCCTTAGACCTTATTCCTGTGGCCAGTTGTCTACAGATTAAACATGCTGACAGAGGTATATTTCAAAGTTCTTTTAAAAGCCTGTACATGAGAAAGAACTCCCCAAGACATCACCTAACACATCAGGCAAGATGAATAACACTTGAAAGGTCACAACCATCATAAAGAAGTAAACTAATCACAGAAAGCATCAAACAGTTTTCAAAACAGGAACCAAACACCAAGAGAAACACCGCTTGTTTTTCACAAGAGACACTGAGGGAGGGAACCAGGATGAAATACACCAGTACTTTATGATATTGAAATTACTGCACTTGCTGAAAAAAAGCAACTCCTCTGTAATAAACCCTTCATAAGGAATTGTTAAATCCTCCTCTACACACACAAATTAATATATGAAGCCAGCATGACACTTAATGCCAAACCCAAAGCACCAAGGTATGTGCCAGCCTTTCTTCAACAGTGCTTGAACTTGGACCTACAGAGCTGACTTTGGAATGGAACAGGAGGGGATGCAAAGAATACACAGCACTTAAGTGAACTACACCCTTGCTAAAAGAGCAATGCTCCCCACTGCTACATTTCTAGCACCCTCACTTCAGGTGAATGAAGCGTGGTATTCTCAGACTCCCAATGTGTCACAGACCTACACAGGATGCAGACTGATTATATGAAATACATTATTAGGAGTATTTATTTTTTTCCTTTGGAATAGCTTTGTAATTCCTACCAATATTAAATGCTCATCCTCTTTAAAGATTAAAAAATAGCAAATTTAAGTTAAAATGCTTCCAACTCTTGGATAGCAGAGGAGCAATTATTTTTGACAGACTGAAACCTTTTTAACGTTATGACACCCAGTATTAGTAAAATTTTTGGTTGCAACTTAGTCACAACACTAATGTTATCAGTTATTCAAATTGCTTAAAGTGATTTTGACAACTCAATAAATGTGTACTTTATATTTCTATAGACTACAGCACAAAACCATCTGATAAACAGGTAATTTTTAAGACAAAATGTACTTGCTTTTCTCTGTTCATCATCTTTGCAGTTCTGGAGTTTTTCATCAAAGAGCTAAAAGAAAGAGATACTTGTGAAAATACTGAAAGTGTTATTTTTCCATATAAAATCAGACAGAAACACCAACATTTTAAAACCAAAAAGATTTAATAAGCATTAAAGTCATACAACCCTGGCAGTAGGATCCAAAGCAGTTTTGGCCTAATATTTCTTTACAGCATTTGTCATACAACAAGTTTGTAACTAATTTCTCACATCATCCCATCCTGCAAGAGACCAAATCTCACAGCTCAGCCTGGCATGATTCTACCATGATTTGAACAAAAAGTGAGGTTAAGTAACACAAGTGAACTCAACAGAACACCTCCAGCTGCCTTTCTTCTATTTCAGCAAAAACCTTTGGCGCATATGAAGCATTTAACCAGGAGAGCCTCAACCCTCATCAACCCTTCCAGGCACCTTCAATCAGGTACATGATTCAAATCATGTAAGGTTTCTGAGCACATTTTGTTTGGAATTACTTCCTAGCATTAATTCATGGTTATTTTCTTAAAAGTGGGATGTGAGATGCAACAAAGCAAAGTGAAACAAACCCTCACTGAAAAGCTTGCACGTGCATTTAACACAAGCTGAGCTGAAAGAGTTAACGGAGGCCTCTGAGGGCACCCTAAGGTGCACACACAGCCAGGAAGTTGTTCAAGGAAGAGAAAATATTACGGATAATGTTAAAAGTTCATCACATCCAGCCTTTTTGCTCAGAGAAGAGGATGTAATTTTTAGGAAGTGAGCTGCAGCTCTTCACTCAACTGCCTGCCTCAAACCTACTCATGTGTTCCCTTTCCCTTGAGGGCTGATTTCTAGTTCTAAAAAAAGACTCTGATCTTGGTCTGTGTCCATCCTCAAACTGACTCATCTTTCATTATTAATTAATTTCTATCCTCCTCCCTCCAGCTGGCCTGAAATAACAATAAGAAGGTGTAAAGATTTAAATACCTTCTGTCAGTGAAGTGATGGCTCCAGAGTGGCAGACAAAGATAGCTTCAGACCAAGCCTTTGCAGGGCGCTCTGAATTTTGTTTGCATCTCCTCTGGCTACATTCATTTTTGTTGTTGTGCTCATCCCCCTCTCCACCCTACCCTCCAACCGAATTTTTGCTGAATATCCCACATGCAATACTTGCACATTATATCAGGGGAAAAAAATCCAACTCAGCAGAACTGAAGCAATTTAACAGCAATTTTAACCTGCTGAGTCATGGGGAAAAAAAAGTGTCCTAAGCAACAGCAAAAAGTGTTTTTCTCAATAAGGTGAGTGCTGAGAGATACGACCTCACTGTTCCTTGCATTCCCATTTATTCTTAAAATACGAAGTTTAAAAGAGCCGTATTCTACAACATTCCTACAGAATGTTTTCACTCAAGGACAAAGCACAGATTATCTACTACCACTGCAAGAAAGTCTGAAACTGCCTGCAACTGTAGTTACACATCACTTAACAAAATCTACTCAAGATAGATTCTAAAATGCTATGAGCAACAAAAGTGTTTAATTATGTTTTGAAATGAAACTTAACTTATTTAACCTTGCCATTTCCATAAAGGTTTTATATAAAACAGAATCTTTCAGCCACTGTAAACCATTTCATATCAATCTGTTCGAGCTATTCTAATTTTAACTCCATTTTAACAATCATAAGAGAAATGCATTGTCATCTTGACTGACTCTCTCTGTTGAGCTTCCTTTCAACCTGGTCTTGAAATCCAGTCTGACAAACAGACCCCCAACACAGTAAATGCAGCATTTAGTTACCATACCTTCAACTGGTCTATCAAGATCTGCAAGTAAGCATCAGCCTCAGTAAGTTTCTTGTCAAAATCATGAACACTGGGAACAAATCCTGAATCCACACCCTAGAAATAAACAAACAAATAAAAATCAAATATCCAATTAATGTTTCAGAGGAAAAAAAACCTGCAACAGCAATATGGTTTTGCCTGCCATCTGACTGAGAAAAGGCTGCCTTGCCTCTCATCCTGCCACATGCAAACACAGGCACACAGCTGAACACATTTGGCTTCTATTTGCAGCTAAATCAGTAACAGTAAATTGCTCCACATTTTCAGAGGGGGTATAATCATCACACACCAGAGTATTTCATTACTTATGATTGAACAAATCCTCTTAAATTACACTGATTAAAGTTTCTTTATAAAATATAAAGGAGAATTCACATTTTTCTGAAGACTTTCTTGTGATTCCATAGGCTTACACTTCAGCTAGGGAAGCCCAAACCATACCCAATGGGATAACTGCACTTTTCACACTTCAGGCAGTATTGTTCAACTCACAGCTCCCTAACTCAGAAGTGCTAAATCTTTTCTTAAATGCCTTCGAACTGAAAAATTCAAAATTATTAGTCCTGGCTGCCCTTGTTCCTTTACAGCTATAAGGATTTGCATCCTTGTCACTGTATCTGAATTTTGACATTTTGTTGCACATAACACCAGCAAGCACAAAGTATCAGCGCTATGAGAACGATTCCTTTTGTATTTTCTTGCTAGGAAACTTGTTTCTCCTAATAATCTAACACCCAGAGCACACTTCTGCACATAAATCCCTATCTTTAAATTGATACACCACTGACTCAAAGACCCAAACGAATTCCCCCTGGGATACCACATCTTTAATAGGAGGAAAGAAAAGAGAGGATTCTTCATGACTTCTGCCTTCATGCACATGGGCTATGTAAACACATTGAAGGTTTATTTATATAATACCTTTAATGCAAATGGAACTGTGAAACAAATACTGAAGCATGCCCAGTTTGAAAAAATTGTACACTGTAAGATAAACATATATAGGAGGAAAAACTCATGAAGGATAAAGAAGCAATCATCAGTTATAACAGAAACATAACCCTGAGAACATCACAGCAGTGACAACTTCGCTACCAGCCCCGATATTTTCACCTATATTCACAATGATCTCAAACAGGATAACTTCAAGCTCTTATGAAAGCACCAACTGCTGTTTGAACTGCTGAGGATCTCAAGAGTCTGAGCATGTAAAGATCAACCAGTGGGGAAAAACATTTCACGTGGGGGAAGATGGGCAATCTGTATTTGTAAAATTCCACATTAGCGTAACGCTTTCTTTGGCATTGTTTGCTCTGCCAGAACAGACAGTTTCTCTTATTTTGGGCCATCATATTAAGAGTTTTATTGATAGCTCTTTAGAGGTGTGAACACTTGTGAGCAGTAGTGGAATGACTTGCACTACTAAAACATAAATCCATCTACTGACTGTAGAAAATATTATTCTTTACTCTTTTGCTACAGACGGGCATGCAGATCTTGACAACAGCTCTACAGGAGTAAATCTACCCATACAGATGAGTGTGTAAATCAGTATTAAAAAAAAACATACTTCACCCTGTGTTAGACAGTCAACACCAGTAAAATTTAGAAATAGTGTTTTGAAACAAGAAGGAGGGAGGAGAAGAGAAGGAAAAAAGAATCTTTTTGACTATAACAAAAAATAAATATAAAAAGCACCGAGCGTAACAAGTTATCAAAAAAACTAATAGGCAGAAGGGAGAGTGCTCTCAATTGAGCAACTTCTGATACTCCCTCAGACTAGTTTCAATTACACTGAAACTATATCTGAAATAATGTGATATTAGTATTCTATTTCCTCGTTGAAAATGGAATTGTTTGTTCAGCTACCAGCCGACCCCATCAGTTCAGCAAATGGTCCTGCAAGCTTAGTTAAAAATTCTGGAGGTCAGGTTTCATGTACCAAACCATACGAACTATACAGGAAATTTCTCCTGAAGATACTATACAGAAATATAGTTTACAGTGCATGTATCTGTAAGCTTTATCAAAATGCTAATTTTTATTTCAGTCCTCACTCTATGACTACTAATATGTAACTATCTGGTATTTGTAGTGGTGGCTTAAAGATAAAATGCCATTCTTAAATTTGAGGCTCTCAGAATTATGGGAAAAGCTGATCAAAACATTCAGTGTTACAACTGAGCAGACACCCACAGAAAATACAGAGTGAAAACTGTAACCTAAAAAGTTCTATTAGAAAATGAAAACTTCAATCAATGTAAAGAGAAAGCCATAAAACCAGGTATAGTGTCATGCTGAACATAGCACAGAGATGAAGCATGAGAATAATTTTGCAAAGCACAGGTACTCAAAGCTGCAGCACCTCACTAGTTTGCTTTTGGGTTACTAAGACAAAATTTGATAACCTTCTCAGCAAATTTATTAGTCTGTGTTACATGAGATCAGGTTAATAATTTTAAGTTCTCACACAGTTTTAGAATTGAAAACCAAAAGATACTTGGAAGAGTTTAAAAGTTGACCAATACCACAGAAAAACCAGCCTGCATAAACAGCAAAATCAATCAGTATTTCAAACCCAGCAGTAATTTAGAAAGAGCAGATATATTTAGAAGTGCACATTTGCATAACAAATGCTTATTTCTTGATTTTCTGGTCACTCAAAGCCACAGTAAAGGTAAAAGGGGGACTCTTTCTCTCCTTCCCTGCCATGAAGGAAACGAGGCTTCAAAAGAAACGGGTGAGCAGAGTCACTAGAATGGCATTTAACAGCTTGTTAAACTTGTACATTAGGAATCTGCACATCTCAAAGAGCAATCAAATTTTTATGAGGAACTTGTAAAATACACTGCTCACCTGCTCACAGACTGACAAAACAGGTTGCCTGCAGATATTGTTGAACCTCCACCCTTGGAGGGCAGAGTTCAAAACTGGTTCAGATCAGAACCAGATCTGATCAGAATTCAGAGTTCAAATCTGCTGGATTTGACCTTTGACAACCTGGTCTAAAGTACACATTTGTCTTGCAGTGGGAAGGTGCTTGGAACAGGTGATTTCCAGAGGTCTTATCCAGCTGAAGTCATCCTGCGATTCTAAAATAAGTATCTTCAAATTACAAAAAAGAACAGGAATCTAGACTATTTCTGATCTTCAGAAATACACTCACTCTATCTGTCACTACCTATCTGAAGTAGTATAAAATTGTTTTTCCATTGAGTAACTACATCTATTTGGAAGTACACTTAATTAACCTCAAATAATGACACCATGTTCATGTAAGTTTAAAAGAATTAACAGATGAAACAGCTGAAGTAGGTAATTTAAAAAATGTTAGTCTGCCCACCACTTCCCAAGCCAAGAAGTTTGGTGTCAAAACAAGTTGTTTAGTGTCTGCTCCCCACCAAGAAAACCATACTGATAAGAACTCTAGAGAAAAAAGGTACCATCACATTCTTTCTCTCATCCTCCCTCCCTCCCTCGCACAACTTCTGGAATGTCCCTCCCCCTCAGGACACATCCAAAGCTTAAGGGCCAGACGCTACAGGGCACATCTCAATGCCAGTGTTTGCAGCAGGAGGCAGGGCCCAGCAGCACTGACCAGTCTGAGGTGTCCCAGTGGGATCTGTGTGATCCCCAGTGAGGTGGAGGGACCAGACAGGATGGTTTTCCTAGGAAAGGGTTTCCATGCTGGTCTGGAGTTGAGTAAACAACTCAGACCCTAACAGTCCTGCAAAATTATTCCCTTCACAACCCTTTTTTTCGGAGGAGGTGAGCAGGAGGGCAACAACAAAACACAATCCAATAAAAAATACATGTTATGAGCCTTATTCTCACTACAGAACTGCTAGCACCAAAGGAGTTTACATGTTGTTTCCTTGTCCTCCAACTTAGAAGTCACACATATCTCTAATGCATTTGTATTCAAAACTTGTCCATGCTGAGAAGTAATTCAGCCTAATTTAAACCAGTTCTTTCAAACTCGGATGGGATGAAAAGATTGCATCATCCTTAGAAGAAGCATACCAGAAAAATTCAAATATATTTCTCAAATAAAAACATTACAATAATAGCTTTCCTGGGGGAGGAAGACAGAAAGCTGTACAAAATGGACTTTCTTATCTTTTTGAAGACACTTCTGCTACATTCTTCATCTAATTAGGATTCCAAATCCAACAAAAAATTCCTGTGTAAATTAGTTTGAAGGAGTGAATAAGAATGTTTTCCTTTCATCCACAATATCTCATCAGAAACATATTCCCTGCCTACATCATGCTTGATTTTGACAAGTTGGACATTGCCTGTAAGGATCACTGATAAAAAACTGAAGAAAACCAAGAAATCAACTTCTAAGCCACTAAACAAGGGACCTTTAGTGGTGAAAACAACTCTATTTTTTTCCTCTGCTAGATTTTTATGCAATATTTAAAGCTCAGAATGTGTTTGGAAACAAATATATGGGTTCTGGAAAGTATACAACCCTTCCAAACAGTCAGAATATTGCAATTCTTACAGAAAAAAAAAAAAAAAAAAAGTTCTATTTGCAAAACACATAAGGCGTAGCAAAGACTGTGTGGCTGTAGATATTATTAGATCTTCTAGGAAAACAGTTCAGAACACAGAAGTATTTACACACTGATATAAAATTCTGTCTTTAAAGCATAGGTTACAATTCTGAAGCCTCACAAATATAAATATATCCTAGAGTCCCATTCCTCTACCTTATAATCTATAATCAGTGTAGAAAAAGCACATGTTCTAGGGTACTCACCCACTACCCTGGTTATTTTGTTAGCAAAATCTGAAAAGGGCAGCATGGCTGCCAACCCTATGCCCTTCCACCAGCATGTGAAACACACTGGATATACTTTTAATCTAAAAGAGCCTGGGTTTAGTTTGATGCAAGCATTCTTGACTCACACTAGAAGCAGCACTGAAAAACCAGTTAACAGCAATATAATCTACTTGAGAGTGTAATATACTTAACATATAAGAAAGTTTTACTCTACCTTGTGTTCTTGCTTGCAGCTTTTGAAAGGTCAGAAGAAATCCTTAGCAAATCAGCTCCCCTTCTGTTTACTCTTGCTTTTACTCTACTCTTTCTTTTGAGTCAGCAAAACATTTACCTTGTCACATGAACAACTCAATGTGGAAACTAATCAGGGTTAAAAATAAATTCAGAAAGAGAGAGCAGCAGGAAAAGCAATTTTAAGTTCCAAATTCTACCCTTCTTGCCACACTGCCTCTTCTCTTTTGCTAGGAGAAGTGAGACAGGACTGCTTCAAGCAGCAGCACCAGCTCTCACTTGTTGGTGAAGCCATGGTGTAACGCAGTGTTTAAGCCATTTTATCATACTTCACAGCAGCCAGCACAAACCCACTTCTTAGAATCAAGTTTTCTTATCATTTGCTACTTGGGAAGTAAACATCTTGTTTAAATTATGGAATTATCAACCTACAAAGCAACTAATTTTTACTTAATTCCTTTCACTTCTATGGTGGTTAGAAATGGCCCACCTTTGGACTTTGTAATTTCAGCTCCTTTGGCTCTACAGAGTCCACTCAGAGACTGAAATAGTTTAGTGTAGATCAAACAAAAGTTACTGTGGTCCTAAAAGACATGAGCTATCCATTATAACTCATGAGACAATTCCAGAACCAAATTCCAGAGCCCAAAAGTACTTGTAGCACTAAGGTGCTGCTAGGGTGTACTTGACAAGCAGCAAGAAAAGCAGACAACTAGAAGCATGTCCTATCTGAGTGGGACTGCTGGTTGACATAAGATGCTGCTCAGGAACTAGAGAAAATGTGAGATAACTTATCTCCCCATACAAACGAGAAACTTAAGCCACAATACGCCCTCACCCCGTGCACACCCTCCCCCTTCGGTCCTGTGGGCATGAGGCAACCCATGTGCTGCCACTGTAAAGCCACAGGCCTGCTAATGCCACAACAGCAACGAGTTGGGGGAGATAAGGGGAAAAACGCTGGGGGGTTCAGAATGACATTTCCAGTAGTATCACACCATCTGTTCAATGACTTTTCCATAGACAAAGTTAATACTAGAACAACTACGTGTATTTTTAGCAATAGCTTTAATACAAGTGCATACAAAAACACAGCAAGCAGAACAACACACTTCAGTTTCAAAATTCAAACAAATCAGGCTTCAAGTGTGTCTGAAACGTTTCCTCCCTACTGTTGTTCCCTTTGGATACAACATTACTAATTGTCAGCCCCCTGGACAGTTTGGGTCCCTTTACACATTCGATGTATTTCTGACTCAGTTCCTTGACTGTAGCTCATTTTAGGCTTGCAGGGAGGGGGGCAGAAGAAGTGTGTTTTATTCTGTGTTTCAAAAACACTTCCATTATAAAAACTGAAGGACAACACAGTAGAACATTAAGGCAAAAATAAAACCAGGAAGATTAATCAGACTAGAGAACAGACAGACACCACTTCACCTCTCTACCTCGCATTAACTTGTAATCCTTCCTGATTTGGTTCACACAACACACGAACCACCTAGGGTTTGGTACAGTTTCTCACAGCGCAGATGAGTGTTTGATACGGTGAAGTCAACTTTAAGTCTGACTTTCAGACTTGAACACTCCTATACCAGAACAGGCAGACTGAAAGCAGCCTGGAAATATGAAAAAAAGACTCTGAAAAGATAAAATATCTTTGACAAAACCAGATGCCTAAAGGTTGTAAGTGACTGTCAACCACATGTTTCGTTTGCGATAGAAACTAAGAACCTAAGAAAATGCCTTTACAGAAATTAATCTCTGCCGCGGCACTCAGACCCGCCATCCCGCTGAGCCAATAATCCCCCGAAGAACCCGTTTGACTGTTTCGTCCAAAGGAAACGGAAAGCCAAAGAAGATCAAGTGCATGAAGCGCAGTTTTGTTCAAAGGCTACTGAAGCAAGGCGTGTTTGTGTATCCGGACGGCAGCATCCCTGCGGGCGCACGGGACCTGGCGGCACTCGCTGCCGCCCGGAGCCACCCCGGGGGCTCCGTGCCTGCTGCCCCGAGGCCCC
The DNA here is from genome assembly GCA_013400235.1 of Oriolus oriolus. Classification (NCBI taxonomy): domain Eukaryota; kingdom Metazoa; phylum Chordata; class Aves; order Passeriformes; family Corvidae; genus Oriolus; species Oriolus oriolus. The sequence continues at coordinate 635,693 of VXBT01004570.1, forward strand.
GCTCCCGTCCCCGCGGTGCCCGGGCGGGGCGGGGCACG
>VXBT01004570.1:635990-662136 GCA_013400235.1 Oriolus oriolus
GGGATGTTTCTCCCAGGATTTACCCCGCGGTCAGCCCTGCGAGCATTCCCCGAAACTTCAGCCCCTGTTCGTTCCGCCCGCACGTCCCACTGGTGAGGGTGAACAAATGGAGACCACTCTTCCTAAGCCATGAAAGAAAGAACTTTGGCAAGGAGGTGCAGTCGCGTTTCATTCTTAAATCAGTGCCGGCTCAACAGCTCCCGTGGCAAACCTTGGCAGCTCCTGAATGGGGGTGTAAGCGAACACTACTCCAGCGACTCCACAAACAAGGGCCAGAAGCTAAAAGGTTACGTGACCCACACACTGAAAAAGGTTCTTGAAAATGAGCGGTGAGCACACAGGAATGGCCCACCAAGTATTACATTCAGTGGTGAACATATTTACAAGGATGGAGGATATGTTTCTTAGTACTCAATTCTGGTTTTTAAATTATTCCCTCAAACACTACTAAATAAATTACTAACTTGGGCTATTTTATTTTTGTTGAAATATGCCTTACTCGTTTGAAAAACTCCAAAAATGTGAACAGTTATGTAATGGGAAACAGCTCCATTATTAGCTGCTATCATGAAATCTATTTCTGCCAATAAAACTACACTCACAATTCCTCCAGAGCATGGAAATATACATTTTGATAAAACCAGTGTATATTCTGGTGTTTCATTCCTGTACTCTGTATCTCCAAAGGCATAAAACGTCTTCCAGGCGGAGAAAACGGCACAGATGCCTTTTACTTCATTTCAGACCCTAAAAAGGACCACTCACATAACCCATTCACTTTCTAAGCTGAAGATGGGGAAAGAGGCATCCCTTGGGAGGGAGGGAGCTCAGCCCTTCTACATCCACATATCCCTCCCAAGATAATCCCTGTCTCCTCACATCCACTGCAGAGTGGGGTTCTTCAGCCCTTGGTCAGCTACTGTGTCCGGATGGAGAGAGTACTTCTAACATACCCGTGATATGTTAGGAGGCATACAAAGCTGATTGTCAAATAGGAATTTTTATCCAGGGATCTGCTATTCACTAGAAAATTTCTAGTGGTCTTTAATAGATCAAAAAAGGTTGAAACTCACTGTCTAACAGGTAAATTGACTGAGATAGTACAAGTGCCTAAAGTTGGGCAGGACAAACTCAGGCTTGTTCTAACTCTTTAGACTGGGCAAATGTCATCTAAATCAGTCTTTATAAGCTTCTCTTTATGTGCTATTAGAGATTTTACTCTATCTTTCTTTGCACTGAGTCAAATGTTAAGACACCTAATTCTCTTGCCATACTACAAACACAACCAAACCCTTATTCAACTCAAATAATGAAGACCTGCTTTAAGATTTCTACACTGTCACCACACACTTCTATGGTACAAACCAGATCCCTTTCACAAGAGTTTGGGTTTCTCTCCAGGGCAAAAATAAATGTTTAGCAAGGCTTATAGACATGTCCAGCTCTAGAGTATCACCAGAAACTGATCTGAGATCATAGAACCACAGGATATAATGAGCTGGAAGTGACCCACAAGGATGACAGAGTCCAACTCCACGGACTAGGTAACTAAAGCTAAGAATCACCCTCAATCCAACCATCCTTAGTACCAGAAAACCACTGACACCCAGCTTACACAGTGGATTTGAACACAAGCTATTTACCATTTTTGTCATCCAGAAAGAGGTTCAATGCTGCTCTTAATTTTAATTTCCAAGTTAGGTGGCATAAAAGCACACAAGAGGCTTGGCCCAAAAAGGACTAACTCCTACTTTTAAACAAAAAACGACAACAAAAAACCTCAACCAAAACCTGAACTAAATGTACAACAATAAATCCAGAACCTTACCATAAATATACATTACAAATAAATATGAGTTAATGATAAGTATATATATCTTATAAATACGAGTTAATTAAAGAAAGTCTCATTCTGACTTTTCATTATGGTAGGACAAGAAAAAAAAGACAGACTCGAACCTAAACTGATGTTTTCCTATATCCAATTGTATAGGCTATAAAACAGCCAGATATTATGCAGGATGTGTTGGATATTCACAGTCATGCCATTGTGTTTCATTGCTTTGAAAATAAAAAGTAAAACAAGTGAAAACTGAAAGTGAAACTTGCCTGAAGTTGGAGGGTATGGCGGAGGATGGTGTCCTCTAAAGCATGGATCCACTTCTCCCTCTCATCTGCATCTCGAGCTGAAAAAGTATTCAAAAGATACTGTTAAATTTCATGCAGTCTTACATACTAAAAGGCACAGGCAAACAGATCTGATGTCCATGCTAAATATGGAAATTAACCATCCTGTCTTTGTCACATCACCAAGCACATAATTCCTGTTGTCTCAATATCCTGCTTCTTCTTCTGTGGCTACAGCTCTGTCCCTTGTCCAGCTTTAGGGGAACACATGCAAAGAAAGTTTGCACAGACATTCCTCACTTAATTCATTAAGTAATTTTAAAATTTTCTTATTTACAAGAAAATAAACAACCTGTAATAAATTCTGCTCCAGTGTGGACATAGTAACTTTCAGGTATGGATTCATAACACAGGACAAACACCCCTAACAGGTCACCGGTGTGAATAATGAAGCACAAAGAATGATCTTAAATATGCAACAAACATTAAACCAAAGAAAATCCTACTCTAGAACTGCCTTCTTTCCCCCCTACCCCCAGTACAGACATTCCACTTTACTTCACTTGTCTGAAAGAGTTGCTTGTTGTGCTCTAGGAGTGCTCAAAAAACAAAAGAGCAGAGTTAGTGGACTCCAGGTAAAGAAAAAAGAGAAAATTCCAGAGGCATTAAATAGACTGTAAACAAACTGGCCTGTAAAGGGATTTAGAATAGTTATTGACAATTGTTTCTAGTTCCTCATTCAAATGGAAGGTATTAAAAGAAACAGGAAGCGTGCTAAAAGCAAGGAAAGCTTAAGTGAGCTAGCACCTATTATGAATCTGCGAACTGAGATTTTTATCTCACTTATTTGTTAAGGAGTTCAGAGGTTATACTGAAATGTACTCTCCAGCTCAAAATGCTTTGTTTCAATGTTCCCTTCCTCATGCTTTTGTTTCCATTGCTTTTATTTTTTGGAATTCTGCAGCTTAAACGTATCAGCACTTTAAAACACCCTAAGTCTTCTGAATATGTACATTTTTCTAGACTCCCCAAAGATAACCCCATACCAATATCAAGATCAACATACTGCACTGTTTACTTCAGTATATATATACTAATTATGTCAAGTTAACAAAACCACTAGGAAGAACTGGCAATGTATGTGTTTTTGAGAAATAGTTAAGAATGTCTTTTTAATACAGAAACTTGCTCCTATCCTAACTGATAAAGTGGCCTCTCAAAATAGTGGGGCAAAACTTTCATTACTCACAAGGTAAAAGGTTGAAATCTATCTAGTTTTTTCCTAAAAATACACATTTTCCCCATCTACTACAAGTCAATCCTTACTCATTGTTCTTTTAAAATAGAGCACGGTCAATTGCTACAGGTATTTTGGTCACAATACCACTAACCTGCACAAATTAAAACTAGACATAAGGGAAAGTGGCAACCAAAGTGCTTTCAGATGCTCAGAGAAAGCCTGCAGGAAGAAGTCAAAGTAATTAAATGTTACTCAGAACAGCAGGTGACTTTCCTGCAGGAAATGCAGCAAGTATTAAAAAGCTGGATATGCCATTGTATACTCTCAATAGCTCATTAGAAATAACTTTTAACTTACAGGACTCTTCTTACTAGTACTTCTTACTAGTGATCCATATTTTAATTGAGAAGCTGAAGCAGGCACTGAGGACAAGTTTATAGTGCAGTGAAAGCAGACAGGATGGAGGGATAGAGCCCCTGTGAACTCTTCCCAGTGACAGCACTACATTAAATACATTTTGCAACATGCAAATTATAATTTTTCTTTTCACATTCTGTACACAAGTGCACACACAAACATCCTGTTCTTTTTGCACAGCATAGGTTACACCTTAACACTAATTTCAACTGCTGAACAAGTCAATTAGAATCAATTTTAATGCCTTTTAGTTTCTTTGGTTGGGCTTACCAAAACCAGGCTCCTGGGCCTAGTCCTGCCAGACATATCAATCAAGTTGATTCTTCTTATACCAGTCATCACTAAACACCAAACATATAGAGTTACCAATGTCATTAATCTATCAGTATTTGAAATGTATCAGTGCTTTAACTTTTCGAGGGCATGTCCAAAATGACAGTGGTTAACATTATTTCAATGTGTATAAGGTTTCTGGGGTTTGTTTTCTGGTTTTTTGTCGTGTGCTTTTTAATCAGCATCTCCCAGTCCCAAAAAACAACTTACTGGGAAAAACATCTGTACTGGGGTACAAATCAGTGAGGAGCTATTAAGTAATTAATGGGATACAAATATCCTGTGTTGAAGGGGTTTTCTTTCCCACGATTATTTAAACTAAAAAGGAAACAATTAAGCTGCAGACCAGTGAATTAATCCTAGTATTGCAGCAGGATTCCTGTGATCTTCCATACTGCCAGCAAAAAGAGGTCATGGTATTAGTTAAATACTAATCTCAATATACAGTAGCCCATTAATAAAGGTTATCACATTCTGACTTGTATCTGAACCCCCAGCAGAACACAGAGGCCTTACAGGGAAGGCCCTAACAGGGAAGACCCAGAAACTGACCAATCCATACAGTTCCAAAATGGAACTGACTTTCCCATGCTCATAAATAAACTAGATTTTTGAAACTTCTGCTTCTCCAATGACCCCTTTATAGCTCTCTCTCCCAGGGCTCAGCAGAGAGGAAAAAGCTGTATTTTTTCCTCATATATTAGACATTGCAATCTTCTGGCATAGCATGATCCATCCTTAGGGAGCACACATGAATCTCATCAATCCTGCTACTTAGACAAAGTCTCAGGCACGATAAATCCAGGAACACTGCCTTGAGAAGACTGCTTACTGCGTGGAAACACAGCATCAAAACCTTTTAAGCACTCTCTGTTCAGGACATAGGTTTAATTTCAGACCATCTATCATCAACAGCAGATCCTCCTGGCTCTCCTCCATAGACTCTTAAGAAAACCACAGAGAGAACCAGTAGGATGCAGTTTTTAGTAAAGCAAAATGCAAGAAAAGTTATGTTAAATCTAATCAAAATGGCTGCTGTGAGATTAGGTGCAAGTAAAAGCTCCCTAATGGTAAAAGCAATTTAGAATTGAACAGCTGCCAAAAGATCACTGATGAAAAAAAAAAAATCAATGGGAACATTCAAAAAAGAGATTAGTCGACACACTCAGAAAGAATTTATGGGAAAAATCTACACACAATGGTCAGAGATCATTATCTACCTATCTGTAGGGAAAGCTAAATATCCAAGCTGTTTTTCATTTAAAGGAGGCAACTTTGGTCAAAAAAAAAGCTCTAATACCTTTGCACCTAAGAGGTTTGTGAGGCACACTACATAATATCCACTCTGTATCTGCAGATGCTTTCCTCAGCAGGTAGGGACAAGAATGCCCTGCTCATTAGTCCTGTGCCTCAAGTACCCTGAAATCACTCCAGCTTTTCCATTATTTGATCAGGCTCCATTTTAAAGTTAATCCCCTCCTCAATTCCTATGTAAAAGCTACTCCAGAATTTGTTTCTGACAAAATATTTGGATAAGGGAATTCTTATCTAGTCCAAGGAATCTTATCTAGTCCAAGGAATTACACTAGTATAGTGCTTACATAAAAACAGAGGAGTATTATCTGGTCCCTCCTGGCATAAAACTTCTAAAAAGAGAAGGGCAAGAGAGAGAAACAAGTTGCTTTTTCCTAGGCTGACTCTAGAATAACAATATTATACAAGACAAACAAGAAACACTGAAGGACATTTCTCACTGGACATGAGAAATACCTGACACTCAAAAACATAAAGGTGGTTCTTAGTCTGAACTAATGCAAGAGTTACCTGGTCAGCTGAAATTCAAGTTGTGCTAGAGCACCAACTATCCACAAAAACAGCAGTGCTATGTCTGCAGTTGAGAGGGCACTAACAGTGCCTGTGTTTTTCTCTTATTTTAAGTGCTGGAATTATCAATTCAGTTTTTACTGCAATTTAACAGTGAACATTTGCACGTGAAAGAAGCTAAATCCACACAGAGCTGCATAATCACTGCTGTGTGCAAGAGACTGGAATCATTAATGGCTGAAACATTGCAATTCACTGTGATTATGTCAGTTAAGCTATTTTTACTTCTTTTTTTTAGTAGAATTAGTATTTATGAGCTAGATTACAGTTTGTTCCCATATGTCTAAGCCCTCACTCCTCTGTGTCTATGGTGCATCCTTTGAATGACATCTATAAAATTTACGGTGACATCTCAGGCATATCTAAGACAACCACAGGGTACTTAACATGATCACAGTCCTATTTATGACCAGTTCAGAGAAACACACTTGAAAAATATGTCATTCATTACAGTGAGTTTTAATATAATAACAATTTTTTTTTAATGTTTATTTTTTGGGATCTGTCTGGTTGAGCTTATTCCTAAGATATTTTAACATCAATCTTATAATCTTATACTAAAAAAAAATCTGAACTCTTTCCTAGAGAAGGTCCAAAGAAAGAAAAGCAATTATCTGACCAAAGAGAAAATTATAGAATGAAAAATGTACTAAACACAAGAATTACTGCTTCTTCTGAAGAATTTCTGTAATTCAGAAAAAATGTGGTTTAAAACTCCCTGTTGTTTCATGAAATAGCCCTTTATCTCTGAACTTCCCAAACTGCTAAATCAGATATATCAGGGATTTTAAAAAGTTCTGTTCTACGAGGATAAGAAGGCAAATGAAATGCAACTACATTAGATGCTCTCAGCCTCTATTAATTTCCCAAATAGAGAATAAATTTTATAATTTAAGTTCCTACAATATTTACGTTGCTGTGGAGAGATTATATGTGTTTATATAACGTATACCAAATGTTGAAGTACAGCATAAAACAGATTACTTTTTCCAGCCTAAGCTTGATAGCATCTAAAGATTAGATATAAACAAGTTTAACAATTCTGCTCCACGATACAGCATTTACCACCAGCATTTCTAGGTCATGCACAGCAGTGCTTGGAAGACAGAATACACAAAAAATACATCACCTCAGAATCTGCATACTGGTGCTTATTTTTTGTGTGTGTGTGTGTACATCTACATGGGCTTTAGGATGAAAGAAAACCTGAAGAATTATTGACAAAAATTTACTAGATTACTTATAAAAACACCACACTGTCATAAAAAGAAATGCATATTTTATTTTCATTCACTGTGACCTACTTACAGGCAGAACTCAGTAAGAAGAGTCTATTACACCCACAGAGTCAATAGAGTCAATTATGCAGCCTTTATCCTGACAAAATTTTCACCAATTTGTATGCAAAATTCCTGTATTTTCTCAGCCAAGTGCAGAATTAATGTAGTATCTTTACACACAAATCACCAGATAATAGAGATGAAATCCTGGCTACACTGAGATCGATAGGATTTCTGCCACCAGTCTCAATGGAGAGAGATTTTATCAGTAGTGCTCAATAAGGTGGAAAAGTCACGCATCATAGGACTGTTCCATGGCTAAATAAATTGCTATTTAAAGTCACTGAAGGCCTTTCAAACCATAGAAAAAAATGCAAGATGAAGCAGGGTCTCACACAAGCCTCGCAAAACACTCTACTTCCACTGCTTACGAATACCCTTCTAACACATGCAGCTCCCACATCTGTCAGTAGGTTGAACGTTATTTCCCCTGGATCATAATTTTGGAGTTGTCACATTCATTATTCTCCCTTCTCCTAATCTTCCCCCTGATGCCATTCTCCACCCACACATATAAATCAACTCTCCTTTTGTTCTGCAGGTGTCTGACCAGCCTGAGCTCCCCGTCCCTACAGGAAACTCCCGTGCAGTCACACGACACAAAGTCATTAGGCTTGCCCAAACAACAAGCACCAAAAGGTCTCCTGTGTACAATGTTTTTGTAAGATTAATCTGTGATCTTGAGAAATCAACTAAACTGCTCTTTTATTGTTACCTAAGCTCAAAAGCTTTTTTAGCAAGCTTTATAATCAGCCCAGAAACATACCTTTGGGTGGAAACTTCTGTGACAAAGGAAACACACGATCAAGTTGCTATTAATTCTCTCTGGAAATCCATATATGATGTGTAATTTTGTAACTAAACATTTCTGAATGTGGAACAAATCTGCAAGTATCTCATTTTCACTAGAAAATAATACTTAAATATTAATAATAGTAACACTAAATAATACCTCGTGTGATGTATTCTGTGAAAATGGCCTTTAGGGTATGTTGGCATTTAAAATCAATCCTAGAATCACAGAATAGTTTGGGTTGGAAGGGACCTTAAAGATTATCTCATTCCAACTCCCTGCCATGGACAGTGACACCTTCCACTATCCCAGGGTGCTCAGAGCCCAGTCCAGCCTGACCTTGAACATTTCCAGGGACGGGGCAGCCACCCCGGGCAACCTGTGCCAGGGCCTCACCACCCTCACAGTAAAGGATTTTTTCCATTGCAGATTGCACTGATAAAGCTCTGAAACTACTAGTTTAAGGTAGAAACCATATTTTGGCTTGAACTGAAAAAAAAAAATCAAAATAGAAGAACAAAAGTATAACCATTTTCTTAGCTAATAAAATAGTTGTCAATGTAACAGGTCAAACTCAAGTTTATTGCTATTTAGAATTTCTTGTTAAAACAGAAGGAAAAGAGTGTTGAACTACTCAGTATCCCTCTCCTCCTTCTAGTGAGGTATTTTCTGGCTTTTTTTCCCCTTCCAAAATTGCTGCCATGTATCACATATACAGTTGAGATAATAGATTCATATTGATGCCAAAAGTAACAAGCAATAAATATACTTTTTCTTCCAGAGGAAAAAAAAAAAGAAAGCAAATCAACACATTATACAGATAGTGTTTCTGGGTATTATTTATTTCTTTGCTACTCTCAAGTTTAACACATATTTTGAAATATGCAGTTTCAACCTCAAAAACAGTAAACTAGGAGGTGTTTATATATGACCATAACAACTGAGTAAAGAGAGTCCCATTAAAAATGGCATAACCATGGGGTGACTGGAAAACAGACAATTACAACACAGGATGCTGCTGGCGCAAGAAGGACCTGCATGAAACAGGAAAAGCACAACCATGCCCCATTCCCTGCACTCTGGTCACATGTTCCAACTACTCAAAACACCAGTGCAATACATCAACAGCAAAAAGGAGGCAGAGGGAAGAGAGGGGAAGACAGAAAAATCACTGCAAAAGCTGAACCCAGCTCTGGCTCACAGAGGAATTTCTGAAGCTATGCCAGTCAGGGGAGGATGAGATGCAGCCCAGAACTTTGTGCAGCCCAGACCTGGTCAGGTAAAGGGAGGATGACAGGTAGCTCAGCTTTACTCTGAGCATAGCTGCTCATCCTCCCCTGCAATGTAAAAGCACAGCTGAGCACAGCATAGAGGAATTCATTGTTGCAGCATCACCAGGACCCTAAAAGACCCAGAAAAATGTTAACTTAGGACAAACAATGTTCTCACAGCAGTTACAGACATCACTGAAGAAACCAGCAATAGACCAAGAATTCACACCAAAATCCCTCTCTAGGCATTTTTCAATATCAAATTTAAAAAGCTCTAAAACATTTGGTTTTTAAAGGCCACAATTTATGAATCGTTATTTAAATCAGGTAATGTGATAGACTTAAGTGCCTCTTTCTACCACAAGAGCAGTCAGCTTCCTGTCATCTATTTGGTGGACAATGTCAAAGATGTATAGAAGACTATAAACATTGACTATTTATGCAAGTAATGTTGAAATACAGGCCTAAAACCAATAGAATTCATTTTGATATGTAATGTGAATACTTAAAATCTCAAATTCCGACACCGCTCAGCAGCTAAGGCCTTTGTGGACTCCAGTATATCCTCAATAATAATGCCTCCCACATTAACAAAAAATCCTTGCTTTTACAGCATGTCTCCCTTTTTCCTCAGCTGGGATGGTGGGGAGATACAAATCAAGCTACAAACCGGGGAAGGATGGGAAGGAAGGAGAAATCTACCTTTACGAGCTGACAGCTTTCATGTAACAGGGAATAAGTTGCACAGCAACATTCACGCTTCATTTCTCAGATACTTTTGTGGCAGGAATAGGAACAGAAAGACAAAAGCTAAAGCCAAATCATCTCAGATCAATGCACTGGACTGCTTCCAATCTTTCAATCCTTTATTATACAAAACAGTGGAGACAAAACTGATTTGCCTTCCAAGGAACTGTACTGCAGGTTGAAAGAATAAGAGCTGGGTTTTCAGGTAGGAGTTTAAAAATCTGATTTTTTTTTAAAATATGAATTCTTTTTTTCTGCATACAATGTGCATTTAGTGAAGTATTTCAGTCCAAATAGAAGCTATTATTGCTTCAGGTTAGACAGCAAATCAAATATCAAGAAGAAATACAACAGTACCCTCGCCAGACTCTCTTGAACATCATGTTCCCACTCTTGAATTCAAGCTATGAGCATCCCAGTGAGGAGAAAGAACAGCTAAGTAATATGAAGGATTGAAGAAGTGAATTTCCAAATGGAAAGAGCTTAAAGCTTGGTGATGATACAAAGATGTTAAAAAGAAAAACAAACCCAACCCCCACAGCATTTGAAAGTCATGGAACATTTAGAACAGGGACATGTACTGCAGCAAGGAAAAATATATTGCCAAGAAAAAGCTTCCAGACAGGAAGGTAAATTGAACTAAAAGTATTATCCCAAATGTCTCACAGCAACTTGAACAGATTTTTGCATCTAATCTGAAAAAACCCACAAGGGAATACTTTAAGATCTACCTAATTCAGAAGCCTTACAAGCAAGCCGTGAAACTGGATATTCAGCGTGACCAAACAAGGACCAATCAGGAGATAAAATACATGACTTTTAAATCTATTTTAAAACTTCTGAGGTCATCCTACCTCCCTTCGCCCTCCAGTATGAACAAGCATCAATATACCTATACATAACAATAAAATAACGGGAAAAAATCTGCTGGGAACTCTGGCAGAGCTAAAGTTAAGCTGACAATAAAAACAAAACATGCTGTTTGTTTTACTGCCCATATTTATTAAATTAACTTCTTTCCTTTATACCCAGCTACTAAGGATATGGATCCCATTTGGGAGGTACCCAGTCATCTTTCAAAACCTAAAATATCTTTGTAATAAAAACTTTTACTGATGTTCATTACAGGACTGGCCACTAGGAAGCACAATCGAGAACAGAAGAGAGGGAGACTGACACAAACAGCAACAAAATACGAACTCTACACCAGACAGACTCAGAATTTACCAAAATCCAGGGACAAGCAAATCTTAGTGGGAGACGCTGGAGCTTTGGCACTTTGGACATTCAGTTACACACATACACACACACGTATGGAATCAACTTCCATGTGAGAAGCTGATCAGGCATTTTAAAATGACTTTTTGCCCTTCATCTCATTACTTACATCTCTAGAGTGTTAGTCAGATGTGCAATTTTGAGTAATTGACATTAAGAAATAATTAATTAACCCAGAATGAAGTTTTATTTTTCACAAATTCAAATTCTATCACTGCCTGTCAGCAAAATTTCACTAAGGCACCAATCAGTATTTAAAGTCTGAGTGAATGGACAGCCTGAAAGAGAAACTGTTCCACTGCAGATGGGACCCTAACTTAGATCAACAGATCTTTGAAAGCCTGGATTTTTAAAGTCCTGTCTTTTCCCCAGTGAGACTCCAGGTTCTTTGAATCCCTGTCTGTCCTTGAGAATGAAGGAAGGCAGCAAGAAGGAAGAGACTGTAAGTTGCCATTCCTGCAGTCTTCTCTTGTACAAGACTTCTTTTATAAAGGGTGAATGTATTTATAGCTATGACTACCTTGCAGAACAAAAGCTCTACCTTAATCAGGTATGAAAAGTTAGGAAGAAATTGTTAGGAATTTTGTATGTTTTCTTGGGGTATTCCCAGGATCTGCCCGACATATCCTATGTAGTCTCAGCACACATTTTGTAATATTTACATTATTAACCACTCGCCATTCATGACTGACAGTGACCTACATTTTGCATAAGTTAAAACCTGTGTAATACTGAATTAACTTAATATAATGAACAAACATTTGACATAAATATGAAATAGAGGTTGTATGAAGTGAGAATGCATTTACAGTGGCTGTAAGAACTATATATGCAGTTCCACAGAGACTTTTTTTTACTGAATTATCACAGGACTGATATCTCACCTGTCTTTATACATTTTTGCATTAAATCCACATATATTAATACTGTGCTTGTATCATTGCAATTGCCTGGATATCAGGGAGGTTATCTTCATAATATGCTAACAGAAAAAGCATAATACAGAAAATTCTTAGTTGTACACTAAAGGAGCAAACATAAATCCTGGCCTAATATGAAATGCAGAGAAAGGGAAATTATAAAGCACAAGATGCAACAACATTGCTGTTCAAAAATTATCAATATTACTCAAAGTAAAACATTACTTCTGTCAAGTACTATCAGTTTTCTTAAGATATCTGGCTACCCAAAGGAGAATACAGCACATAACAAATCACTGAAAACAAGATGTATTTAAAAAAGGTTTATCTTAGTGACTAAAGATTAGAGATGTCTAGATTTACCTGTATCAAGTTCTCAAATATTCAGCAGTATTTAGCTTTGTAGTACTGAAAGACTGCCCTAGTACAGCATTCCATTACTGCATTAGCAATTAGCTTGCATTTTATCAGTTATCCTTGGGAACAGTAGATTTAAGCATTACTGTGAGCTCAGCATTATGAAGGTATATTTACAAGGCTTAATTCAGTGAAAAGCCAGAGGAGAGCAGCAGCATTTAGGAAAAACTGTAGCACAAGGAATACAGAAGCCAGTGACAATATGGTGTACAATCAATATTTATCATTAGAAATAGTCTCACAAAAGCAACAGTATTAATGATAATTTCCATTCACAAATCGCTGATTTAAAAATATGTACAATACAATAAAAGTTGTAGAATTATTTCAGTTTATATAAATTAAAATGACTGCTTAAATGCAAATGTGCCTCTTGGACATTTGCAGTCTCCAGCTCTATACAAAGCAATTAAATTATTTAGTCACTGCATTTTAGAGGAAAAGCAAAAGGACTAACAAATGTTAGTTGCAAAATATTTTCATCACACTTCCCTCAGATTTCAACATTCAGAAAAAGGAAGTTCTCTATTCAATATTAGCACAGTATTTTGTCCTACTGCTGCAGACAAAATAATTTAAGGAGTATATAGCAATTATATAGAGCCTTACCCTTTCTACCGGTGAGCCATAGCATGCAATGACGAAACATAGCAGTGGCAGATGGCATTGGTGTTAGGAAATGTGAATAAAAGGATAATAGCAGAGAAATGGTGACTGGTAGACAAGACACAGAAATGTAGATGAAATGAACGCAAGCTGGTAAATCTTGAAGCAAAGCTCCACCGTTAAGCCAAATGCTGCCTCTAGTCTCCTCATAACTGAGCATTAAGTTCTATTTGGATACAAACTGCAACCTTCAGACCAGTCTTGATTCTCTTCACAAAGAAATGCATAATTGTATCTTGATACCGAAGATCAGAAACGTTTTGTAAGCGAAACCCACAATCAGAAGCACATTACTTTCTCCCCTCGAGTGATTTATTCTTTACATTATTAATCTCCAAATCCTGCCAGAGCTACAGTCTCTTTCTAGCACATATGTATCCACTGCAGATGTAAATCCCTGCCTAACCTGCAGCACCCCTGGATCCAGAATGTTCTCAGTGTGCTCATTCATGCTGTTCTGTTGCCAAACATTTAAAATCATCCATCAAATACAAGTGGAATCTATTATAAGAAAAAACAATCTCTTCTTTCAGCTCACCCTGAAAATGGAAGGTTTTCTGATCAACAGTTATTGTGAAGGTGCTGTCGTCCTCATCGTCTATACCAATCACAGCTCCCTGTGAAACAAAGAACAAAATCCTGATAAGGCAAGCAGTGACATCAGCAGCAGACACTCTATCACTACACCACTGGAATTTAAAAAGCTTTGACAAATTAGAAGCAAATTGAATACAGTAAAGAGCAGAAAGACTGACTCTGTTCAGTCATAAGATGCAGTCAGTTCTTTAAAACAATACATTTTTAGTTGCAGAAAAAAAACCAGTAAATGTTTGTAAAGCTGATTTTCTGGATAATAATATGCATCTTTTATTTTTGTAATGGAGGTGGCTTTATGCTGCAGCAGTTCTCTACTACATTTCAACTTATATTTTAAAGAAGAGTAAGAAGCAATATTTTATATGCATTTTCCATGTATAAAAATAATAATTCATAAGTACTCTACAAAAAGAAGAGCTTGACCTGATTTTATCTACCAGCCTGCAATAAAAAATAAATCATTCTAGCAGAATGAATTTGGTCCATCATGTCATGTCACTGGTACACTGCATGATCTAATTTTCAGTCCCTAAGTAAATATTACCAGTAAGTAATCAGGATATATCAAAAGGAACTAGCTTTGTCTTCTAATTCTTCATGAATTATTATAAGGAAATGCAAATAAATTAAAGACCATCTGTGCTTAGCTATTTACAAATCTAGCCACATTTTCATTCCTGTCCCCTCCAACACTTATAATAAATAACAGTTTCACCCAGGAGAAGACACACAAAAAAAGGACAATTTCAGGTCTCTGCCAACTTGAACAAATTGTAATATTTAGCTCAAAAATCACCAGTGCATTTACTCAGTTTCTCTTCCCCTTCTCCAAGGAGACACAGCACCAGGATCTGTTGTATCCTCCTCCCTCCCACAAAACAGACACACATCCCTGGAAGGAGCATATATTTAAAGGGCAAATTCTAGCCTTACTCTCAGAGTAAACAAGGAGTAACACTAGTACCAGGAGCCCTGAGTCAATCCCAACCAATGCTTCCTTTCACTCAGCCAAGCACCCCACAGCAGCTGCAGGGCTGAGGGTCAGGGATACACCAGGCTGGCCAAAACCTAAGGATGGTTTGGGTCCAGACTTGGGGGCACAGGGAGCTGAGTCAGTGTTACCCACACATTCCTCACAGTCCCTACATGAGGTTTGTGGCCTGTGGGACCAGGTCATGCACGGCTGGGAGCACCACAGGCCCCACAACAGAGTGGCAGGAGCAGTCCTATGTAAGAACAGCACCACCATCTGTAATCCAAGGCGGTGTAGCAGGAAAGGATATCTCCAAATTGGTTTTTTATTTCTCTCCATGTGCCATTTAACTTCTCCAAGAGTATCTTTCATATAGGCTTTTCATGGACAGCTCTGTGATCACTATAAAAGAGGCACCTAAAAAGTGTATCCAAGCCAGTATAATTCTGAATACTTTTAGTGCCAGCACACAACAACCACCAGATTTTTTAAAATATACCAGTAGATAAAAAATATCTGGCACTTTAAGTACATGTTTTGCTATGCAGAAAATCAGAAGGTTACTGCAAGTTGTACAATATCATTCCCCTCAACAGCTATATCACAGAATCATAGAATCACTATGGTTGGAAAGGAGCTCTAAGATTATCAAGTCCAATTGTTAACCCAGCACCACCACGTTCACCACTGAATTATCTCAGCAAGTGCCACATCCACAGATCTTTTCAACACTTCCAGGGCTGGTGATTTCACCACTTCCCTGGGCAGCCTGTTCCAAGGCTGACCATTCTTTCAGTGAAGAAATTTCTCCTAATATCCAATCCAAACCTCCCCTGGCGCAGCCTGAGGCCATTTCCTCTCATCCTGTCACTTGTTACCTGGGAGAACAGACTGACCCTCACCTCACTAGAGCCTCCTTTCAGAGAATTGTAGAGAGTGATAAGGTCACCCCTGAGCCTCCTTTTCTCCAGGCTAAAGACACCAAAAACCTGTAAGTCAGACAACAAGAACATGACCAAGACATTCTCCCCAGAGGATATAGGTCAAACTCACGTAAGGCTAAACACAGACTGGGACAGCTGAGTCCTGTGCCATCCTAAGTGTGGGAGCAGGGAGAGCTCTCCTGCGCCTGTGAGCTCAGCACAAACCTGTGCACTGTGCACACACTGTCACTGCAATGCTGAGGGAAAGGGTCTGAGCCAAAAGCACAGAAGATGTTTCAACTGTCACGCAGATAATACATATGAACAAGTAAAATCAAAAGTAAGAGCGGGAAAGTTTACGTATATTCCAGAAAACTTTTGCAGGACTTAAGCACAGTGTAGATGACACAGCATCCTCTGTGAATACACTTTCCCAAGTATGCTAAGACAATCAGCAAAAGAATTTGAAGATGAAACTTCATGCCTATGAGAAGGGTATCAAGAGCAAAAAGGTGAGGAACAAGCTTCTAAGAATCCATTCAAGAGAAAAGGAAGTATTTTAGCCAAATTGCTTCAATTACATGTTTGTTTATGTTCACACCTACAGTTACAAATCAACAATTACTCTAAACAGAAAACCTTTTTGATAGAATTTCAGACTGCAGAAGCCCATCTGTTCAGCTATCAGTATCACTGTCATCTGCCAGAGTAGCTGCTTTACAAAAGCAGAAAAAAGGAAGATTCCTTCCTCCCTCACAAAAAAAAAATACAAACAAGTAAATCACACATATTCAAAGAAAGGTTGGGGGAGTTCATAAGTTTTTAGAAAACTCCAAAAAACAGTTTGGGATGGAAGAGCGGCAGATGGGAGAAGAGAAAGGGATTGTTTTATGTTAAAACCATATAAAGATGGACCAGTGGCCATTTAATACATTGTTCACTTTTAATATTTCCTAAACTGGCAGGCTGAGGCCAACCTCCACACTGACAGGCTCACAGCACTATTACAGCAGGCACGGCTTCTCAGACTGAATTTTTCCGCGCAATGGAAAAACCATCCTCGTGAATCTTTGGGAATGTCTTACTCTAGCTAGACAGTGGTTTGAGCTCCCATTACTCTTAAAGAAATTCTGAATTAAGATATCAATATATGAAGCAAGACAAAGTGCAAAGAAGTCATCTGGAATCCAAGTTAATGGGGGTTCTCTGAGTCTCAGATGCCCAATACAGGCACCCCTGTAACAGGCCCACAGAAAGACTAGAAAGGATTAGTGACATAAGGAAGGAGTAACTGGAAGATGCACAGTTCTCCTTCAACACTCATCATATTGCTTGTAAGACCACAGATCCCCTTCCCTAGAATCCTCTTACTTCAAGACTCAAAATGCTCCCATTCATACCCATTATCCTCCTGTAGAAACACATGTACCTCCACAGAGAAATGAGAACTGCAAACAGCAACTTTTTCATAGCATGCCACTACTAACCCATCTTACTCTGCCATAGAATGCTTTTTAATATAAAATATGAAATATTTTCATATAAAATGTATAATATTTTTATACCATATATAAATTATAGAATGTAATTAGCCCAGCATGTCACTTGACCTCTAATGTTTTCTTTCTTTAAATACTTGCACTATTTCAGCATTTTGCAGAGTCAGGAATAGAGCCCAAACCTCAAAAGTCTCCTTGCAGTTCTCTCCATTAGGACATATTATACACAGTAACTCATTAAGTACTGAATAAAACAACACTTACCCTGAGTCTAACACACCCTCGGCGCGAGCCTCTCATCATTTTGTCTTTTGACTGAAATAGAAAAAAAAAGGGTCAGTGAGTTACCAAATACAGTAAGAAGAAAGTTATTGAAAGCAACGGAGAAAGAGTGAAGCATTTTTGTATCATGTTTTAGTGACTGAATAAACAAGATGCAACTTCTGTTACAAAATAGGTTAGCTCCCACACAGAAGGTTACACCTCCATGGTACAGAAAATGAATCCTTCAATATCCCACTTCAAGAAGTTTTCTAGATATCTTCAAGAAATACTTATAAGATGCAGTCCATGCCTTTCTAGAAAGTAAAAAGAAGAAGGAAGGACTAGAGAAATATTAAAAATCAGCAGTATGCTGATTCACATCTTCCTCCTTTCTCTCCTACTCTCAGAAAAGTGTCCATAAAACAAAATCCAGCCGTGCAGGCAGAACTGTACAAATGAAATTATATACCTGTCAGAAACTTTCCCTGATTTATACTCCTTTTATGCAAATACAAAATTCATGTTTAGACACGTTTGTATATCTACTTCCTAGCTCTTACAGCCTGCTGTCATTATTACAGATAGAAAAGTTAATGTTTGTAGCCATTTAAGCAGCTGGAGCCCAGATCAGAAAACAGGATTTTCATGTCCATAACCAGTGCTCAAACCTGTAGACTAACCTACCTTGCAAAATTACTCAATGTCTTCTTTATTATCTGTTTGAAGCACTGACAAAAAAGCCTCAACCCTCCAAGTAGGGAATTCTAAACAGTCAACTCACTTCCAGCTTGAAATTGTGATACCTGAGGTTTCAGCTATTCCCACCACTGTCTCAGGCAAAGCTGACAGTAACCACCAAGATTGGGCAATAGTGGCAAGCCCAAGTGGAACACACAAACTATTTAAGGTAAAGAAGAAGAAGAAAACATTTAGGTCATCCTGAATACTTGGTTTTCTGATAAGGGCTGTTTTTTGACTACCCACACACACGCTTTCTGATTTTTAAATGATAAATTACTTGCTATTGTAGCCTTATCTGAAAGGTAGTCCTGTCTAATGAAACCCCTTCTCTCTTGCCATCCAAATTTTCAAGCTACATTCTTTCAGGTGAGGAAAACAACAACTGTCACTGGTGTCTCATGATCAGATTCTCTTGCTGTCATCTTCTGAAATACCCACTTCTTTCCAACAGTGTATCAAGAATTCCATCAAGACAATATATTGACGTTCCTATCACCAGACCTATTTTCACTGAAGCCATTAGACAATAAAATCTTGCTGACATCAATGGAAAAAAAGACAGGACAAGAAGTATCAGTCTTAATAGTAACAAATTATTCTTCATCTGCCACATGCTTTAGATACAGCTAAGGAAAGAATGAAGCAGTCCTAGGAAGTCCTATTCACTTATAATGTAATGTAAAAAATAATGTAAAAGTACAGCACTTGGGGCTTCAAATAATGTTTTAGCTGACCTCTCATTCAATTTAGGCTCTAATTTATCAGAGCTCTCTTCTGAATGTTAGAAGCCATCAATGTTAATCTATTTGTTTTCACATGAACATACATTATCTGGTCAAAGTGAAATGGAAGTAAAGACCAGCAGCGCCTCCATAATGTATTCTGCAGATACATAATTTCTTTTTACACAACAAGTACATAGGGAAGACTTTTTGGAGCATTGTTTTGTTTTGGTCTTTTTTTTTAACCTCAAACCCAAGAAAGTATCTAGTTACAAAGTTTATCCAATAATTTCCAATGAGAAATGGTGTGTATGTACTGGGACATAGCTCACTAGAGTACATTTTTATTTTTTATATTCACTGCCTTCAGAGTTCTCCTAAAATGGGAGGACACTTCTGAGAGCTTATCACTCCCTCTGGTGGTTTCTGGAAGAAATATGGGCATAACCGGAGCAGGAAAGAAAATAGTTTGACTGAGGCTGCAACTGTGCAGCAGCTGCAGGGACCCGACCAGGTCTGACTGCCTGGATCACAGGCACCAGGCAAAGCCCTCCCAGCTCCCTGTCCCTGGGCACAGACACAGAACCAGGGCAGACAAAAAGCAAAGGCAGCAGAAGAGACATTGGGCTTGGCTTAGACCCCTCAGCGATGTGCAGGGTATTCGAGGGCTTGTCCCAGTACAAGGGCAGAATCCCAACAGCCCCCATTTCCACTGACCATCACCTCTGCTGCAAAAGACATGGTAAAAGCCTCCCTATTTCTTGTCCACCACATTAATGGAATGGAAATTAAGTTTAAACATTATAATGTTCTCAGTTCGCAAAAAGATTCACAAGATAAATAACAGGTCAGAGGGTGGGCTTGTATACCTACAATTTCACCATCTTCAGACAGAGCTTTACTTGGTTAACGCCACTTATAAGAAAGCAGTAAATCGAATTCATTCTACCTAAGTGCAATAAAGCGCCCATCATCCCAGTATCTGAATTCCCTGAGCTCCAGAGCAGGCAGATGTCATCACACACAGAGCTGTATTCTCTCCCTGGCAGACAGCAAACCTTCCACAGTTGCTGCAGGACAGTACTTGAAACCACAAGTCAGCTGACATTTTAGATTTTGCCCCTGCCCCAAAGAAGATTTTATAAAAATGTAATTCAAATATTTTCAGCTTCTCCTTATTGTTCTTTGGTTGAAATTAGGTTATCCAATATATCCTATTAAAAATAAAGCCATCCCATAACTGTTTTGAAGAATGGTTCCATTTCACTGAACGAAAATTCATACAGCAGAAAGACATCTCTGAATGGCTAATAAAAAAGGCCACATTTTACTTTCCTTTTATATTTAAGATTTTAATATGCAGCTATCTGTTTTCAGTGCTCAGTTTTATAACAAGACAAAATTACATTTTCCATAAGCTTTCAATACACACTGTACTGATTGTGATGATAAAGGACTTGAACAGGTTATACGCAGACAGAATATGAGATTAATTTCAGCTGAAACTCTAATAAAAATTTGTAAAAATGAACAAAGCTATAGAGTATTGCTGCAGAGGGAATATAGGTATCTCCCAAAAAGATGTGGCCTTTATTGGTTTCTCTTTTACATCCATACAGCAAAGTTAATCACATACAGAGCTGATCAAACATAAGACATTTCAAGTAACCTACAACTTCTTAAGAGAAATGAAATAATGGACGGGCCTATTTAAAGAAAACAAAACAAAATTAGAATCTGAACCCAAACCCCAAAGGCCCCCAGCCCTCCTTCATCTTTAGAAGTACTACTATTTCATTTGAGGTTTAGCTGTTGCATGCAAAGTTTAAGGTTTCAAATAAAACCCAGCTGCTCTTTGCCTCTAAAAGTTCTCAGGCACGAGTTCTGCTGGCACAGAAGGGCACAGAACTTGAAGAGGTGCATTTCTGACTCAGTCAGCGCTGTCATGGAAATCCCTAACATAAGTACACAGATGAGCAAAACCACTTGGGACATTTATTTCCTGTTAGGGATGAAAAACCTGGAACAAGCTGTATCCATAAACAGTAATCTCTGCAATTTATCTACATCTACAAGAGAAGCTTAAATTTGGATCACTTTCCATAATAGTCATTTTTCTCATCAAATGCTAAGGCAGCACTCATTTTCAAGCAGAAAAATATCTCAACAATTTAAAGACTTTACAGGCTGTTCCCAGCCCACCATTCCACCAGCTCCCTGGCAAGGCACATGCCAGTCTCAGAGGAGGAGCTCCCCGAGCTCAGGGACAGCATCTCAGCTCTGTTGTTTGTGCAGCTAAAGCTGGGACTTCTCTGGGTGCAGTCATGAAACAGGAGATAAACCACTGCAACGATAGCTGAGGGTGCCACTGGGGCTCGCTTAAGCCCAACAGATATCAAGTTTATATGAAATAGATAAGGCAACATTTCATGGGTCCTGGCACAGAAAAGCATTACACTGCTTAGAGAATCCCATAAGAAAATAATACATGGATGAGAAAATAACGGGATCAAGGTGTAGAAGGTACAGCACAATCCTGGAATCCTCCTCTTCCCCAAGAAGCACAGCTACAAACTAAACTGCCTATAGCTGCAACCTAACTATTAAAGAGGAGTCAACTACTTAAATTAGAATCCTTTAATGTTATTCAGTGCACCAAAACCTGTGATACAATGTTTAAACTGTGTACAAAATTCAATTTAGTGTTGTATTATAACCAACAATATTTTTTATCCTGTGACTATAAATTCAGAATTATTTTTATTATTACAAGTTCACTTACAGTTTTGTCTGTTTTTAATAGACTCACTGAGTTGTTTTCAGGGCGTGTGGCAGATCAAGTTATTATAAGAAAAAAGTGTCATTTCATCTGATAATGGAAAACAGAGACCTCAGAGAGAATGTTTTTGCAAAAGCAGATGTGGTTTTTTTCCTGTTTTCTTGGGATTTTTGCACGCAGCTGTTGATTGAGAAACCGTGTTTGGAAAAAGTATTCAACTGAAAGTCTCTACTGTGGGGCCACTGAGCCATGACTGCAGCTTTGGAGGCATCATTTGAAATCAAGTCAACAAGGTTTGTTTTCAGCTCGCCACCAAAGATTCATAAAACTGCTCCAAAGTTTGAGTCCCCCTCCTCAAGAGCTGGGTTGTACAACCCACGAGCGGTTGGTTCTTCAACACAACCAGTATTAAAGTTGCTAATCAGATGTAGTCTTGAAAAGCATGAAAGGAAAGGTACTTTTACATTACCACAACTACTTTTCCTAACAACTGATTTCACACAGCTCTTGTTCCTGAAAGCATTCGACCAGCAAATGTTTTAGAAGTAGTTTGATGGAATGATGAACAAAAGAACAGCACTTCAATCTATTCTTTGGGCATTCACTGGTGCAAAAACCATTAGGATGATGGGAGGCTCCCCAGTTTGGTTTCAGGAACACACAATTTGGAGCTGTCACACACAACACTTTTTTCTGGCAGCCCTCATTCACTATGCAACGCAGTTCTTTAAGCCTGCAACATTTCAAATAGTTCTCCTTTCAATACCACCAAATGTCAAATATCCACAAAGTTTGAAAATACTTTAAGGAACTGACCTTCCTCTGGCACTGTTTTTAGCACTGTTTGCACAGCTATGCTAGTTCTGCTTTCAATTTATTATACAATTTAAATATTTCTTTAAAGAGTACACTTAAAGCTAGAATTCAAATCAGATTTTCAAACTTGAGTGGTTCTCTGGATTATTTCTACAGGATTCCCAAGGGTTATCAAGGCTATTGCTGATGTGTATTTAAGACAGCACTTCTGCCAGAAAACACAAACAAAAAGCAAATTGCCTTCAACTCCCCCTTACTCCCTGACCATTTCTTTGTCTTCATGCTCTCTTCCCAGCATAATGTCAACACACGATTTTACACTGACATGCACAAAACAAACAACAGAACAAATTCAGCCGAAAAAATAAATCAGCACAAAGCTATTTTTCATCTGGAATCCAGCTCATGGAACAACTTTACAGCTCTTGTGCCAGCAGAAGGCAGGAATGAGCCACTTCGAGACTTGTCTGCTAAATATTCAGTGCAGCCAACCACACTCTGAAAACCCCACAATGCTTCAGTAACTTATATATTTAGGTTATTCCTTCAAGAGAAAACATTGGTAGAGTCACAAATCCAAGAATACTGAGGGGAAAAAAGAAATAATTTGTCAAGCCTTTGGTCAAACTGATCAAAATGGCAAAAGTGGCACACTGTCATTTAAATCATATTTTGCTCTTAAAAAAAAAAAAGTGGCCATTTACTGATATCAGACAATCATTTATTTGAGCAAAACCATGTGAAAAGAATATTTGGATGACAAGTCCAGATTATACTCTCTAAATTATAGAATTCATAAGTAACTTTACACAAAAGTAATTATAAGCAAATTTGAGGATGAACATTTCAATTCTGAATGAGGAAAAAACCTCCTGGACTACAGAGTGGAAAAAAAAGCCAACAATTTGGCAAACTGGGTAAAAGGCCTTTGTAAAACACCTTGTAAATGCATGTGAGAAAAATTCACATTCACCCATGCAAGTAGTACTACTATCGTTCACTGCAATACAGAGTACAGAGGATGGAACACACATATGAAAACACAAATAAATGTGACCATTACATTTTTTTCTTTTTTCCTGACTCTGACTTAATAGAAAATCTTTTGCCTTGCTCCTTTAAAGTTCTAATCATTCCAGAAATGGAATTTCATTGAATTCATTTGCTTCCGATGTCTGTATCCAAAACATACTTAGGTTAACAGCTATTCGTTCCACCAAAAGACAAAGCATATCCCTTTTTTCTTCCCCAGAGTGGAGTGCTATTGCACACTAATTCTGTTTGAATGTTTATTTCACATTAAGGGTGCTTTTCTGCAGTCTATTTTAAGTAACTACCAAAGAAGACTAAGTACAAGAGTGCAAGGACACGCCTATGAAGAAACAAGTTTGTGGATCAGGCTCTAATGGAAAGTTCAGCTGCATCAGGAGTTATTTCCCTGTAGTTTTCCACAGCTCCCCAGCCAAACATTAACAGGCTGTGGGATCTGTTGGAGAAAGCGTCTCCTGTCTGCAGAATTTTCTGGAGTGCAACGGGCTGAGGAGCCTGGAGAGGAGATGAGCAGGTACGGGCTGATCCGGTACCTATAATCCCTCGTAACAGCAAAACTGCTTCCAGGTTGTGCGTCCAGACAGCCCGGCTGAAACCGTCCCAGCCCACCCCACCCACACATTACACTCTTGGGAGGGGCCAGATTCAGGCTCAAACATCAACCCAGTCACACTCACCCAGGCAGACTGAGACAACTCCATTGCTTCAGACAACTCCATTGCTTCAGACTGAAACTGGCTCAGAGGGAGCACGGCCCTGTGTACCTGATCACACAGTTCACTCCAAACACAAGGCTGCCTATGCAGAGCAAAACAGGCCACTGCCCCATATAAATAAAGCCCCCAAACCTGCCAACATTTCAAATTAATGCTGTTTATGAGCCTCATAAACTACCAGTCATGAGTTACTACTCTAAAACTAAAGCTGAAGCAAACAGTGTCTTACCACCTTCTGAATGATAGGATTAGTTCTTGAGAGGTGTGTAATCAAGTGGGACTAGATCTGAGTTATCTCTAAACCCTGCTCCTGCTGACCCTGCTGCCCTGGGAGCAACCATACCAGCACAAATGGAGAGGAGGACGTGCCAAAGGACCAGATATTTTGGCAGGCAGGTTTCAGCATGACACACAGCCTTAGGCAAGAGAATGAATTCAGATGTTTGGAGAATGGCCTAGCGAGCACTTCAGAGACATATGTGCAGAAAAGACAGCACATGGGTGAGAAAAGCATTCTGAAGGAAATGTTAACTGCAGCCACTTCTTAGTGGTAAAGGTACATAAAGCAGACAACGTGATTTTATTCCTTGAACTCAACCTGAATTTTTTAGGATAGGTAGTTAAGAAAAGGAGTTTTTATTTGTGAACTGGAAGTAGTTATACTAACAGAGAACATAATAAATTATACAAAATAAAAGTGTAATGTATGTGTAGAGGTACCCAGTCATAGGAAATACTTAAATAATATAATACAATTCTATTAAACAGGGAAAGACCATAGAATGAAAGTCAGTGCAATATCCAGAATTATAATTATACACACTAGTCATCAGCAAATGCTTCTATTCCTGTAGCTGAGCATTAAGTGACTTTGCACCTTGGACTGCTACTTAGACCACACTGACTAATTCATCTCTGTCAAGCAGCTGACATTTGAAGAGCCATTAAATAACAACTATAAAAGCACTTCCATTTCTCCATCCACATCCCAGGTGAGAGATTTTGAACCCAAATGAACACAACTGAGAGCCTGTGACAATTCTGTGGTAAGAGCCTTATTCCCTCCATCTGGGGAGATAAGCTCTCTCCCAGTATGATGGAACTGCAGATTTAGGGAAAAAAGTTTTATATGCAATACTTCTGTATGAACAAAGCTTCACAGACAGAGTGATACGTCAAGTTATTTGCTGTAAATCTATTACAACTTACTACAGGTTTAATTTGTATGTGTTTTATTCAGACTGATACACTAATTGCTCCACAAGAAGAAAACTTTGGTGCATGGATGCAGTTCACCCAGTGAGCCTTCTGATTTCAGGGCTCATCCTTGAAAAAAATTAATTCATACTGTGATAAATGAGTGAAGATAAATGTTGGCTTCTGCATATATGAATTTAACATTTACAAGCGATAATGTGCTATGTAGAAATAGCGTTAAGGTAAAATACAGTTAAGTAGAAACAAAGTTAAGGTGGATTGTAACACTGAAATAGTTGTAATACGCTGGGAAACGTTGTAATAAATACATGGTAATAAATGTCTTTAAGTTGATAAACCACAGAGCCAGAGATCAGGACATCTTAAAGAAACAAAGAAGTTAAACCACATGCATCCCAGGAAGTCTGTTATCTCA